>JAXRKP010000062.1:12500-42500 GCA_037039925.1 Doris montereyensis | reverse complement strand
ACACTTGCTGTCAAAGAAATACAATAATGAATGGTAAGGCTAGAACCACACCGGCGTCGGGCCCGACGGTCAGACCCGACCCGACATTTTTTTGCCGGCTGTGCCGCCCATACCGCCAGCGGAATCTGACGGTCAGACAACAGGCATTTGTAGAAAATGGCGTAGCAGGAGAAGAAATTGTTGTTGTTACTGTGGCTAAGAAGAAGGATACGAAGGCACAATATCTCATCAAGAGGATTTTGGGTCCATCTCATACAACAAAAGCGGAAATCTCTTGGTGAGTTTCACCACCTATATCCACAACTCATCCAAGACAGTGAACAATTCATAAAATATTTCCGCATGAAACCAAGTTCATTCCATGAATTGCTAGATATCTGTCGGAATCATTTTCAACTACCGGCTTTCTAGGGCAAGAAAGCAAATCGAGTGTGCTTTTGGTGTCTAGTCCAGCATGTGGAGGATTTTAAGAAAACCAATTGAAGTCCAGGTGGATTTTGCTACTGACATTGTGAAAGCAACATGCGTCCTTTACAACTATATTCAGAACAGGAAGCGGATACAATAAAAGAAATGGGCACAGTCGATGATGATGACACCGATTCAACTCTGTGACCACCACAGCAAGATCTGTTGGTAGAAAAACTAGAAACGGGAAAGCCGTCAGAAATTTATTGATGAACTATTTCACATCGCCAAGAGGAAGTGTACACTGGCAAACTAATATCTTGATTTAATTTGAGTGCATTGTGGAATATGTAAGCAACAGTCTGACCAAGTTTTATTTAATGCAAATCGAATAGACCAAGTTGTAATGGAATGAAGTTTGTCTGCTAGTTGTGCATTAGAAAAGAGTGATAGGACAATTCGGGAAAAGGTGTGTAGGTAGGGGTGGGGGGGGTAGGATTATGAAAGATGGAAACGATGAAGAAAAGAAGGAAAGTCGGAAGGGCGGAGAAGAAATAAGACATTGAAGACGAAAGAGGGGTGGGTGAAGTGTAAAAAGAAAGACATGTAACATTAAAATACTTTTTTAAAATAAAGTACATGTACACTGCACGTCAAAATCACTTGATCTATTGTGTCTTATTGGTACATTATCATAATCATCATACGACATATAGCTCCACCACAATCTTAGCAATTTAATTTAGATCTAGATCTTATAAATTAGAAGATTTTGACTCCGAATTGACTCGGGGTTAATCAAGGTCCAAGATTCTAAATCTAGAATCTAGATCTAGAGCCAGATTCCATAAAATAAAATAAAATGTGTATGCCTAGATCTAGATCTAGAACTAGATCTCTATATCTAGAATCTAACTAGATTTGAAAATCGCGGCTTTTTAAATAATCTAGATTTATCTCAAGATCTACATCCAATGTAGAGATCTAGATCTAGCTTTTTTTTTAGATTCTTAGTTCTAGGTCTAGATCTTGATCTAGAATTAGATCTATATCTAGATCTAGAGTTAGAGCTAGGTCTATATAGAATGCATTATAATGAGGATCTACGTAGACGAGATAATCTAAATCCAGATCTAAATACTTGATATAATATGGTTAAACAGATCTAGATCTAGATCAGATATAAATCTAGATCTAGAAATCTAATGAAAGCCTAAGTACAGTGGTGTCGGCCTAAGAACCCAGTCTTTGGGAGACAGAAACAACGGGTTTTTAGGCTGGCCGCGTTCTAAGGTCAACTCTTACATGTCTTGAATATATATATATATATATATATATATATATATATATATATATATATATATATATATATATATATATATATATATATATATATATATATATATATATATATATATAGCCTGCATACCCGTTCAATGAACGGGAAATTTGATTTGTAAATAAAAATCAATGTTTGTGATGTGAATAAAAAAACTTTGTTCAATGTAAGCTTCTAAACTGAGGTATTGACACACATTCATGTACTTAAAAAAGAAAACTCACCCTAGGACTAGGAGTGTGGTATGTGATCCAAAACTTCTGGGTATACTACATTCCTCGCTCGACCGTTAGGTACCAAAATATGGACTGCATGTTTATTTCCGGTGCGGATAGGCAACATACAACATTCCGTGAGAAAACACAGGAGAAGTGAGGTTCAGACCAACTATTTTTAAAGATTGTCCATGTGCTTTATTAATTGTTATAGCAAAACAGGGTCGAAGTGGGAACTGCTTTCTATGGAAAGTAAATGAAAGTCCGCTGTCTGATGGTTGCAGGGTTATTCTTGGTATCCAGTGTTTTTCATTTTTGTACGGACCACAACAAATCTCAACCTCAATGACATTCGGCATTGCTTTAGTCACGACACATCAAGTGCCGTTAATTTGGGAGAGGGGGGAGTTAAAGATCGGAGCATCATAACCGGCATTCCAATTTTTAAATTTAGAACATGAGGAGGAAGGCCGGCAAGTTCAATTGAGTTTAAAATTCAACTGGATAGTGAGTCGCACCATCTTCGCTGATAGCAATAGCAGTATTTACAGAGAGATACTGTTTTGCTGTTGAAGGCATCCTAGTAATCAGCTTGTTGTTTATTTTTTTGCGACGGTTTCATTTAGAGCAGCTAGTATGGCCCTTTCTGACAGCCATTGCATATGTCCTAAATTATCTGTAAAATTGGGAAAACTTTGCTGATCAGGTCATCAAGAGAAGTAGCATTGTTGCTGATTCCAAGAACACTGACAATGTCTGGTTCACTAACAATTGATTTATTTCCATTTCCAATGTCCAATAACAATTTTGAAAAAGAGGCAACGTCAAGGTCATCGTGTAGGTGAACACGCATGTTTGTTGTTGATTTCATAATTTTTATATCTTGCCACAGATATGATTTTTTGATGCAGGAGTTAACAATGTCGGCTCTTGTACCGGATATAACAACTGGTAATATTTGTCTGAAATCTCCACATAATAATATAGGAATGACACCCATTATTTCAGTTGTAGAATTTATGTCTCTTAAAGTTCGGTCCAAGGCTTCAAAAACAGCCTTGTTCAGAATAGGTGTTTCATCGACAATGATGGCACAGGAGTCGTTGATGAGTCTTGCCAGTGATGTCCTCTCTGTCGTTGATGAGTCTTGCCATTGATGTCCCTCTTTGATTGAACACATTGGTGTGTCATACCGAGCCAGGTCTAGTGGAACTTTAAAAGTACTGTGCACTGTCATGCCACCTGTAATTAGTGTTGCAGCTAATCCACTGCTGGCTGTGGCAATATCAATTTTCCTATCAGATCTTATTGTGGCTAATATTGTTTCAATTAGAAATGTTTTGCTGCAACCCCCTGGAGCATCAAGAAAAACAATTCCTTTATTTTTTTCCTCTACTGCTTTGATGAAGGTGTTAAACACTTGCTGTTGATCTGGAGTTAAAACAATGTCTGGTTTCTAGCAGCCTTTTCTCTTGCTTCTCTGTGTCATAATTTACTTCTCTTCGGGAGTCCTTTCCTATTCTTTCTGCAACATCTCTTCGTGTAATTGGAAGTCCATAGGATTCGAGACATTGTCCACCCATTTCTAAAACACAATCTTCAAGATGCACCGAAGCAATGTTGTCTGCTTCTTCTTGGTTTACATTTTGATACAGAATGTCTTCGGTGAAGCTGTGTTTGTGTTGACTCCATAAATTCATTGTGTCGCTAGGGTTGCAATGAGTGATTATGATGGCTAACAATGAACGCAAAGCTTGTGGTGTTGCACTCACTACTGCCTCTTGTATCATTAGATGCCAAGTATTGTCATCGTCGAGAAGTCCACGTAAGAGACAGGCCTCTCGAAATGTACTACATATGAGATCGTTGACGGTTTTCAAATTATCAAACGGCCGTGGACCTGTAGCATTGTGAAGCAAAAGTCTGATGAAAAAACATTCTCCTGTCTGGGACTTATAGTGTAAACCTTGCCTATTGTTTGAGCTTCACAAATATTTTCTCCTTTAATTTTCTTCGCTTCCATATTTTCTTCGCTGATTCTAGATGTAAGAAGAAGAAAGAATCTTAAAGCCTTCACTAAGATTTAATGGGAATAAAGAGGGGGGGGTGGGGGTGGGGGGAGGTAAGGGCAATCTATAGATTTATTTTCTAGCAGGTCTGGATCTCACAAATTTCTAGATCTAGAACACTCTCAATAGATGGATAAAACAGGGCATGCGCGATCTAACCATGACAACGGCAGAGCGGAAGTACTATCTTTGGCCCAGAAAGCGTATTGTTACACAAAATGGGTCGAAATTTAACAAAATAGGTCAAACTTAATAAACTAATAATTTGCGACGGATATCCACAGATTTTTTCAGCGCATCAAACTACGTAAGAAAAACTGTGTCTCGGTCGCCGGTCTGAGTGCGGAGTTATACTATAAAAATACCGATCTAGATCTAGATCTAGATCTAGATCTAGATCTAGATTCTAGATTCTATTCACACCTTTTGATTTAGAAATCTAGGCTAGACCCTAGCTCTAGTAACTGCAACTACACAGACTGAAAGTAAAATCACAGAACTTTCACAACCTGACACAGTCTAGATTTACACGTCTTACACTGCTTAGATTTAGTTCTAGAATCTAGTTCGCTTTTTCTTAGATAGCCCGTTAGCCACCATCAGTAATTTTTTCATGGCTGTACGTTCTGTAGTTTTTTCAGCCATAAACTACATAGAGTTCAAACTTCCAAATTACCCAATTATATATATATATATATATATATAGGGAGAGCGAGTAGAACTGGGACACAAAATCCATCCTGAAGTTTTTAAGTCATTGCACCTCACAAATGGGTAGCATTTGTTTTTTTTGTGAACAGCACAAAAAAACCCATTCAAAATGATACACATAAACAATTGTGTCATCAAAATTGGTTTATTCAAAAGCGATTGACAATGTGTAAAAAAGACTAAGATACTTTGGGGTGAACTGGGACACATGCGGGTGAACTGGGACACTGCCTCATGAGAAATGGGACATGCGGGGTAATTTGGGACATACCTGCAGTATAGGCTACATGAATGCATGACAATTTGTCAAACGCATGTATCCAGCGGCATTAGAACTGAAAAGAAAAGCTTCCTGATAGGCCTGCTAATTGCTGCACATGGTCAAAAATCATGAATGAAAAGTAAACGACAACAAAAATGTATGAAAAGCGCTCTAGCGCACATCAAACCTTCCAAAATCAATGTTGAAAAGCAATCCTTCTTTGGTGCGCTTGGTGGTTCCCTGAGTTTTAGGAACTGGCAAATGTATTTCACACCAGACTTTGGGAAGCTAGCCACATCCTCCTGGTCAGGTTTGGTGAATTTGTTCTTTGCTTTGCAGTTCCGCCTAAAGAATTCTATTTCAAGGTCCCCGTCATCGTCTTCTTCTTTGAGGACATGGCCAATGAAATAGAAACTGTTTTTTTCCTGCAGATAATTCATACAAAGCATAAGATCCCAAAGGAACATTTGTAACAGGTCCGAACTCTAGTGGGGCATCGCAACTATCAGGCTCAGAATCCATGAGGCCATGCAAATCAATGTCCATATCCGAGTCGCTTCCTTCGCCAATGAGCTGTCTTAAGGCTTTCGGTTTTTCTTTCCTAGCTGGTTTTACCGCTGTGGACTGTTCCAAGAGTTTCATCTCCGGCGTTGAGGTTGCTAATGCTTCCATGGCTCTTCCATGCGTCCTCTTGCGACAAACGTCTTTCCTGGGTTCAGCCTGAAACACAAAGATGGATTAGGATCGGAGAGGCGGAGAAAAAGGATGTTAGAAAATGTCATTTTTCTCACATGCATCTGTTTTACTTAATCTGGTTCTAATATGCTTATTCATTTACGCCCACTAGCTTGCTATTTTTATGACACCATTTCCATTATCATGATACAATACAATCAATGCTAACATATCCATTCTCTGCCAGTTTCCATGAATCTGGCATATACTTGTTGTTTTGCACTGTCATTTCGTATGCCAGACTTCTTGTCTGCTTTGTGGTTAGGCCATAGAACATATTGGAACAGTCTATCAAATATTCTGCTAGTTCCCTTTCTTCTTCCTGTGAGGAGACTTGTTTGTGCCTGTAGTTCGGCACCAGCTTTTTCTCTGGGTTTGGCTTCCTTGCCCCGACATAACGATGCAGTGTCGATTTCGAGACATTGTACTCCTCTGAGGCTTTTCGAACTGACTTTCCTCCAATCACTGCCTCTACCGCTTGCTGCATTTGTTCATGGCTTACTTAGCCAGCTTGGGATTTTCTCTTGTAATGACAGGGCATGACTGAAATTAAAAACAGAAAATTGTAGGCCTAAGTATTATTGAATTTAGATCTACATGTCGTAACAATATCTGATGAGTGAAGGGACCAATGGGTTTTATAGATAAAGTTTCACTTCCATTTTATGCAACAAATCTTTCATCGATTGAAATACGGGGAGAACTGGGACAGCTATGGGGAGAACTGGGACAGCTATGGGGAGAACTGGGACAGCTATGGGGAGAACTGGGACAGCTATGGGGAGAACTGGGACAGCTATGGGGAGAACTGGGATAGGTATGGGGAGAACTGGGACAGCTATGGGGAGAACTCGGATAGGTATGGGGAAAACTGGGACAGCTATGGGGAGAACTGGGGAGAACTGGGACAGCTATGGGGAGAACTGGGACAGCTTTGGGACAGAGAACTGGGACAGCTATGGGGAGAACTGGGACAGCTATGGGGAGAACTGGGACAGCTATGGGAAGAACTGGGACAGCTATGGGGAGAACTGGGACAGCTATATGGAGAACTGCGATAGGTATGGGGAGAACTGGGACAGCAATGGGGAGAACTGGGACAGCTATGGGGAGAACTGGGACAGCTATGGGGAGAACTGGGACAGCTATGGGGAGAACTGCGATAGCTATGGGGAGAACTGGGACAGCGTGTCCCAATTCTCCTGCACCTGCCCTCACAGCATATTTTCAAATGAATCATGTTTTTATTACAACATAAGTAAAAAATTAAAGTGTCACATGGGAGTACGATAAATCAGAAATAGATTTTGCCCCTTACTTTAGTGTAACGATTCACGGTCTTTTTGTACTTTTTGCAAACTGGTCTCTCGAAAAACAACCTTTTTTTTAGCCTCACAGTGTATCTGGTGGAGAGGAACTTTGAGGGCAACGGAAATCACTCCGTGTGAAAGTTGGTATCTAAATGCTTACTTTTATTCCGGTACACACTATTTTGGTCCACAGCAAAACCTTTTAATTCGACTGTCCCAGTTTACCCCCGTCTCAGTTCTACCCACTCTCCCCTGTATATATAAATATACATCTTTATCTTTCTTCTTGTCGTGATTTATACAGTGTCATTTTGGCGGGCGGAATTGATAACTTTTGGCTCAAAGTTTAATCTTCAGAAAATCAACGTGAATAACATCCTCGTTGACAATGATGCCATTGAAGCCAATCGATCTGTCAGAAATTTAGGCTTCATTTTTTATCAGACTCTATCCATGGAAAGTCACCTAAAAAAAGATCAAGCAAAAATGCTACATCAACCTGAGATGGATACATAAAAAACTCGTCAGTATTTAGATGAAGAAACAACCAAAACTGTTGATTCTTGCATTTGTCATCAGTCATCTCGACTACTGCAATGGCCTACTATATAAAATCCAATCTGGCCAGATAAAGGATCTCCAACAAATCCGAAATCAATGCACCATTGTCATCAGGACAAAAACCAAAGATCACATCACGCCAGTTAAGACCTTCACTGGATTCCAGTTCACAAGCGCATCGAATTTACGATTGCTTGCACGGTTTACAACTCACTACATGGAAGAGCTCCAGAATATCTGTCTGAACTGTTACTGGTATACCAACCACCCTGCCCACTGAGGTCTGGGAATAAATCCCTCCTTACCTCACCCATTCCGAATACGAAAAAGGGCATGAAAGCTTTCTCATTTAATGGTCCCATGGTCTGGAACTCTCTGCCAATGATCACAAAGAACAGCCCTAACATCCATTCCTTCAAAAAAACGAAAACATAGTATTTTCGAGATGACTTATTTCTGATGTTATTGTCAATTTTTATCGACTCTTTCTTGTATTTCTTTCATATTGTAAAGCGCTTAGAGCATCTCGATGTATTGGCGCTATAGAAATCTCCATATTATTATTATTATTATTATTATTATTATTATTATTATTATTATTATTTATTATTATTATTATTATTATTATTATTATTATTATTATTATTATTATTATTATTATTATTATTATTATTATTATTATTATTATTATTATTATTATTTTATCAGTTCCCATTCTTCCTTCCAGTGCATGGGATTAGATGCCCGAAACGATCTTTCTCAGGCTGCGCTGTCTTTACATTTTCTGTTTCCTTCCGTGAAATTAAAATTTCTTTGCCTTAATACCTCTTTTATATCGTCTTCCCTTTTCTCCGTGGTCTACCTTGTGATCTTTTACCATGGGTTTTAGCATTGCGTATTGGCATAGCTGTTATATTGTCATTCATTCTGTTTACATGCCAAACCATCTCAGTTGATTTATTTCTATCTTGGTTTTTATGCTATCTGCTTTGGTTTGATCTCTTAGTGTTGTGTTTCTGATTTTGTCTCTTCCAGTTTTCCTTACTACTCTTCTTGGATATTTCATTTCATCTGCTTGTATTCTACTATTCCCAACTGTCTGAGATCCATGTTTCACTGCCATAGAGGAGAGTATGACATTAAACTGCGTTGTATACTGCCATTTGAGTTTTTGTTGATAATTCTTGTTTACCTATAAATGCCGTTCTTTGATTGTTATATTGTCATTGCCTTCTGGACTCTCTGGCTGATTTCTTCTCTCAGTCTTCCCTCTGAGTTAATCATTACTCCTAGGTAATTGTAGCTTTGAACCTGTTCTAAATTCTCCCTGCCCAATTTAAGATTTTGTGTTTGAGCTTCCCTAGTTACTAGCATTGTTTTTGTTTTCTTTACATATAGTATCATTTCTCTTTTCTTTAGGAAATTATTCGGCATGTCGATATTATGTTGAAGGCCACTTTTTGGATTTCCAAATAGAGCTTTATCATCAGCAAGTGAAAATGATAGGTTTACTGGTTTTAGTTTCACCATAAGCCTACCTACATTCATTTTCTTCACTTCTGATGATGCCTTTGCGCCTGAGTCCATAAAAATGATAAACCAAAGAGGCTTTAGAATACAGCCCTGTCTCACTCCTATATCTATATTAAATTCTTCACATACGTTTCCAGTTAATCTCACTGCACATGTTGGTTTATTGTAAAAAAAAATGTAATAGCTTTTATCAAATCATGTTTTACATTAGATTTATATGTTCCTTTAAAGAATGCCATAGTTCATATCTCCTCACAGTGTCAGATGCCTTTTGTAAGTCAATAAAACAGAGATGTAACCTTATAATTCATTCAATGATCTTTTTCTATTATTTTTCTAATTGTAAATATGTGGTCCTATACACTTCTCTCTGGTCTGATCCACTCTGATATTCTTCAATCTGATCTTCTACTCTTTTTTTTTTCTGTGTCATTTCTAGTATCCTGGCAAATTCTTTTCCTGGTACGCTCAGCAGGGATATCCCTCTATAGTTTGAGCATTCCATAGTTGATCCTTGCTTGTGTAGTGGTACTTTCGTTTCCTTTCTCCAGTCATCTGGCACCTGTTTTGACTTCCATGACGGTTGACATAATTCATGCCGTAGCTTGTCTGCCTCTCCCCTTGGTTTTGAACCATTTATGGATAAATTTGACCTGGTCCAGGGGCACATGTGAATGTCAAGTGCTAATTAGGAATTGTCTTATTTCGGGTATGACAAGGCAAAGCCTAACCGGTATCACTTCCCATTCTATCTTTCAGTGTATGGGTTTAGACACCCGAAATAAAATTTCTCCAGGTTACCCTGTCCTGACATTTTCTGTTTCCTTCTGTAAAGGTTATATTTCTTTAGTCAAAAATAATAATAATAATGTCTTTCTACTTGTGTGATGAAATTAACGTTTCTAAAAAGACTTCAAAGCACGGTTTGTTTTGCAACAATGAGCGAAATATTTAGTTCATTCTACCATATCCTTGAAGTTGGAAAGTACCACAGATTGACAAGCTGCAAGTTATACGGCCATTATACTATATATACATTCTACTCGAACAATGATTATACTATACATGCATGTATTATAATAGTGACATCACAGTCACAAGCGACGCTTGCCTTTACACTGTGTATACTAGTGGTCCTAATCCTATCACTGGATATATGGTTATGACTAGTTTCCATGTGTCTCTATCTTGTGCTAGTTTCTTTTATTGCTGTTAGTGTTAGATCTTTTCTGGCTTCGAGATGTGCTGGTGACAATGTCATTTGTTCATCTTCGGATATGAGAGTTTGAGGCGTTGTTTTTGGTGTGTTTCTTATAGTGTTTTAGATCTTGGTTTAGTATCGTTGGTAGTGATATTGGAGCGGTATTCTTCTGTATTTTGTGCCTTTTTCAAAGTTGTCGTGCATTGCAGTTTGGGCTGAAATCACATCATCTTTTTTTTAGTGTGTGTCCGAGTAGTTTCCATTTTTACACTTTGATTCTACGACTTATTGACGTGATTCTGCAATAGTCATTCAGATCGTGGTTGCTGATAAATGCCTACTTGAACAATAGGCTTCCGCTGTTTTCAGATTTTTCTTATCAAATAGTATTTTATCTGCAAAGAGTAGTGATACTCTGTTAGTGCACCACAATGATGTCTTACGTGACATCAGAGCATTGTCTTTATTCCAGTGAAAATGAACGCTAGGAGTAGGAGGAGAAAGAGTGAAAACAGATAAGGATAAGAGTAAAGTACATATTTTGTTTGGTTTAATAGAAAGAAAAGAAATAAGATTACTTCACACATCATTGTACTGGATAGATTGAAAAAATATATTTCTTGAACCCCCCCCCCCCCCCCACCCCAACGCGCGCCCTTGCAATATCTAAAGTGCTACTCAATTGATGAAATTGTTCTTCCTGCCGATTGTGCTGTTTAACGGCCAAGATTGTCCAGTGCATATAGGTGAAGGGAAGGTTTTGTGTCACTCTTTGCGTCCTTAACAAGCCTCTATTCCAGTTTTAGTCCAAGAGATCTTCAGAAAATCTAGAATCCATACAATGCCTTAAAGATACAATTAAGGACATAAATCGGGAAATTTATTTTGGGCGATCTCAAGATCTTTGCGTCTCGTTCAAGTGCTTTCAATTTGAGAGTCACCTGAAAACACGAGACAGCTCGACTTGTATCAAGAGGCGTCTCAGATTTGGGTGAAGGAGGGACATGAAAGGCGTATAGCCGACGTTTATGGCATGGCCATATTGTTATGAATGCAAAGCAAAACGACCTTGTCGCACTCTGTGTCTTCATCGTCGTATTATTGTCCAGCCTCTCTCATTTAGTAAAACCGTGAACTTTGGCTATATAATTTAGGTTATCTCGTCTCTCTCGTCTTCTAAATGGATAAGAAAGGACGAAAAAAGCACCAACAACCGCAATTGCGCAACGATGTTTGTTGTCTATGAACTGGATGGAGTTTTTTGTTGTTTTGGTTTTGTTTGGTTGTGAATTTATTACAGTAAATGCATCGTACTTCATGATTCCTCCTCGTTCCTTTGTGTTTGACCTTAGAATTTTACAAGGACAGCCATTTTCAACTTTCTACTTTCGACATTACGTACTATGGCCTCTAAATTGCCAACACTGTCGTAATGTGTTCATTGGTTGGCCAACCTGCTCCTTATCCGACTCTCCTTTTCTTTTAATCTTCAATTTAATGCCCTTACTCGTTAGTCCAGAGGTAAGGTGTCGGCCTCTCGACCAATAGATAGCCTGCCAACTGTTTAAATATTTTCTCGAGTTTTTTTCGAGCAAACTCTCCCTCTCCCCCTCCTCCCCCTCCCACCGGAGACGGACGATGGTTCAGGTAGGTGAATCGACACCCTAGTCCCACCGGAGACGGACGATAAAGCAGGCAAGGAGGTCCCGATAAATCATGTTTTCATGTCTTAGATCATATTACTCTGTGCACGTTCAAGATCCCTTGGCTGTTTACAGGGCAGTCCGGGCAAAATTAAAAATCCTACCAAAAAATAAACCGACCGAGATCACCTTAGGTCCCGTGGATATGGAAAAAATGGGTAAATCAAATCAAATCAAATCAAAAAATAAAAAAACCTTAACTTTTTTTAATCTTCAGGTTAATGGGATGCTCTAATCTTATATGTCGCTCTACACAAATAAGTAAAAATCATAACCTTATATGCAAATCACTGTATTTTAGGATGACAACATCGAAGCAGGCAACAAAGCTCGTCGATTCAGGCAAATACGATGAAGACAAAATTAAATACAAAGTCCGTATCATGTACTTGATAAATCCTATGCATTTCACGCCTGTCTTAGAACCTACCTGAAAAAATAAGAAAGATGTCTGAAACTAGGAAGATGGAACTGCTCCCCCCCCCTCGACTATCTAAAATGGCTCCTTATAGGTCCTCTTAGCAAGAACTGATGTCAAAGATTTCTCGACGTTCAAACATTTTATGGAATTCAAATAGTGAGAACAAATCGGCATATTATCGATGAATATATGTATTGTATCTTTAACACCATGTAAAAACATAGGAACAAAGATGAGATAAATACATGTACAAAGGAATAGGTGAGGAAATCCATTTAATTAGCACACCAATTAATTTTAACATTATCATGTAATTATGATTTTATAGAAATCGCTATGTAAGCTATTTTATAATATATTATATGTCTAGGCTTTTGTAAAGTGCTCTTCGTTGGCACCCATCGTTGCCACACCATGAAAAGAGACAAAACAGGGAAAGGCAAGGGGCATGTCGAATGTGAAGGAAATGACATTAAATAATATTAAGATTAAAGACGAGACAAATACAAGGAATAGACAGAAAGAAAAAAATCCTCGCCACTATGGGGATTAAACCCAATACCTCTGCAACGGAATCCATCGCCACGCCATGATGTTTTGAAAGAGAGCGCACTACCAACCATGCTACTCCTTTGTATTTGTCCCGTATTTATTGTTCCTATGTGGCTTTAATTAAAGGGAGGGGGGGTGGAAAATGGGATTTATTTATTGTATATGGGATAAAAATCATAATTCTTATATGGGATACAAATCATAACCTTATATGGGATAAAAATCATAACCTTATATGTAATTACGACAAAATTTCTTCAATATTGGTCGCCTACAAATCATAATCTTATATGGGATAAAATCATAAACTTACATGGGATATAATTTTTGGTGCAAAATTGAGAAAAATTAGTTTCCTTCATAATCTTATAAAAAAAATCAACAATTATTCATGATATCAAAAAATCTATAAAGAATTCAGGATACAAATCATAATCTTATATGGGTATACAAACATTTTCTATTTTCTTCCGTGAAGGTAACATTTTGTTTGCTTTGAGTGCCTCTTTTATATTTTCTTTCCACTTTTTCCGCGATTCTGGTCTTTTACCTTTTGTTTTTAGCACTGTATACTATTTAGCTATTCTATTGTCATTCATTCTGTTTACATGACCAGTCATCTCTGTTGATTTATTTCTATCTTAGTTTTTATGCCATATCTCTTATTGTTGTGTTTCGATTTTGTCTCATTTAGTTTTTCTTGTTACTCTTCTTAGATATTTCATTTCAGCTGATAAATTTCACTGTCATGGAGTGTTAGGACAATAAACTGTGTTATAGGTTGCCACTTTGAATTTTTTGTTGATAACCTTATATGGGATAAAAATCATAACTCTTATATGGGATAAAAATCATAACCTTATATGAAGATGATACAAATCATAACCTTATATGGGATACATCTCTTCAAACTAAAACATCGGTCTCAAATCATAAAGACCTTATATTAGATTATATTCTTTTGTCTTCTGTCTTATGACAACATCTTGAAAAAAATTGGCTCAGTTAAAAAAATTGGTATAATATAGGCTACATATTTTGTATTTGTAATTTTCAACAAACTCGTCAGGATTCACCAGGCGACAGACAGACAGACAGACAGACAGACAGACAGACAGACAGACAGACAGACAGACAGACAGACAGAGACAGAGACAGAGACAGAGACAGAGACAGAGACAGAGCCAGAGAGAATAGTTAAAGAATAAAGTAATTGTCCTAGTCAGTGCCCAGCGAGTCTCGTTCACAGGTGGAATAATGTAACGTATATTATCATGTATTATTGTCTCAATAAAGATAAAGATGAAGATGATAATCCCCGCAGAAATGGATTCATTTACCTTCCATAGTCCTTCTCAACTCCTGAGCATACAGTACACAAACCTGTTGTTAAACTTTTTGCAAAACTCTGATATTTCTCTAACTATAATAGCTGGGTACTCATTGACACCTGACTTAAGGATGAAAGAAGAATGAAGTACCTTTCCTAAGAGTTCAACATTGAGAAGGGAGAAAAAACCCCACTTGTGTCAGCCTTGCGGCTTGAACCAGCCTCGCCGTGGTGATTACAAGCTCACAACACTATGGTTTCAGCTACAACTCCTCATCATAATAGTCGCTGCTAAAACGAATGAATACCTTGACCTGTGCCAAAAATAACACAAGGAAAATTGGAAGAAACAATACTTGATAACGCCCGAGTAGATCTACTCCTCATTTTGACCTGGAATTTCCAAACAGTGCCAAGAGGACACGCTGATTTTGAACTGCCTCTTATCTCGCGTGAAGATGGTTGTGATCCATTACGATATGTTCTGCGCCCTATAAGGGAATGGCCAACAGACATCACGCTTAAGCTATTTTTAGCTTGAAGGATCGGAATATTTCAGTTGTTTTTGTGATGGTAGTAGTATCTAAGGAACATAACTTTATGGCTTCCCAATGAAGGAAGTCGTCGTACTCAAGATAAGACCCAGTCTCAGTGCACAAAGGTTATACCATTGTTTTTATGACATGCTTTGTCTTAACACCAGTGGGGACTGGGGTAGCCCAGAGCCAAGGTGTTGACTTCTCAACCAAAGGGGAGTGGATTCAAGAATACTGGTAGGGGCGAGGGAGGGGGTGGGTAATCCAGAGGCAAGGTGTCGACCTCTCAAACCAAAAGGTATTGGATTCGAACCCCGCCGACGGTTGAACAATTTTCTCGATTTTTTGCGAGCAAAATCTACTCCATCCCCCTGGTCCAATTAGATGGATCGACACCTAGTCCCATCGGAGACGGACTATAAAAAGAAGACCCCGTGAGCAGATCACAACACTGTGTGCACGTTAAAGATCCCTTAGCTGTTTAAGATCCTACCAAAAATGATAGAGCTCCATATCAATGACATTTTTGAAAAAAAATAAATACGTTTTTGAATTTTTTTGTTTTGAACTGTAAACTGTTCCATGTCTTGGCTATTTTTATAACTTATATAAAAAAATAATTATGTCTAACAGAAGTTGAACTTCCTGTAATATATATTTAAAATATACCTCCCGAGTAAAATTTACATAAGAATAAATGAGAAATGATTTATAATAAATGTTATCTATGTTATGAACAACTTTATACAATTGGATAAGATCCCCCCCCCCGTTATCCTCTGTATTTTAGTGAGGGGACTCGAACAAAATTTCAATCTTATATCATATGATATCTTACCATGTTCTCATTCTTTTAATAACCTTGTCGCTCGTCTTTGTAATTCCTCTATAAGAACTGATTGCCGTTTAAACAAAAGGGCTTCGTATACAATTTCCCTACTCCAGTATAGGTCTAATTACAGGAATTCTCTCTAGTCTGCATCTCTTTTTCACTGTCCTTGAACACACGTCTTTGAGCCCCTCTTGATATCTCCTCCTCCCTCTGAGACGTCCATTGCTGCGCCGCTATGAGCCGAATGGAGATGTGGCTGGCATGCAGCATGATGTAATGTGTCCAAACCACTTTCAACGGGAATCCTGGATGGTTTCATTCACAGTCAACTGAGGACTCGGTAATCCAGAGGAAAGGTGTTGGCTTTTCAACCAAAAGACAGCGGGTTCCAGTCCCGCCAACAGTTGAAACCTTTTCTCGAGCGTTTTCGAGCAAAATCTACCCCTCTACCCGCCTCCCCCTCCCCCCATCCTGGTCCAGGTAGGTGGATCAACACCTAGTCCCATTGGAGACGGACGATAAAAATGAGGTCTCCCCTCCCCCCCCCCACCCGCCTCCCCTCGTCCGTGTGGAGATTACAGCACGCTGTGTACGTTAAAGATTCCATGGCTGTTTACAGGCAAAAAACAAAAAACAAAACAAAAAACCTCAACAACCTACGAAAACCACCGAGATCACCTTTGCTTAGTTTGCAATGTAAAAGTGGCTAAACCGTAACAAGTCAAGACACCGTCAACGTCCCGGTTCTCCTCACGAGCTCTTCATTCGAGACAGTGTTGGCCCTGAAGATATTCAGGTTTGCATCGTGGGCACTTTGTACGCCCTGTGAAACACCTTAATCTGTTTTCGTCAGTCGTAGTGGTGTCCTCCAACATTCTCAGGAAAAATACATGAATATAAAATGGCACTCCATAGTCATTGCTTCAGTTGGAAGACAAAGAGTTTTGTATGGGTATGGAGTGCATACAGACAATATCCAGAAAGATCTATGAGGCTATGATGATAAATGAAAAAAAACAGAGACAGTTTACTCGTAATGGGTTGGGTATTTTTTTTTATAAATCTTTTAAAAAAAAAGGAAGCCAAGCGAAACAATAAAAGAAGAAAAAAACAATCACAAACATTAACATAAAATGTAATATGGATAAACGAAGAATACGTTTTGAGCTGCTTTCTTTGATACATTCTTTAATTTGAGAAAGCGATATTGAATTTTAGTCACGATCGAATCCGCAACCACACACACATACACACACACACACACACACACCCACACACCCACATATGACACATATGATATATATATATATATATATATATATATATATATATATATATATATATATATATATCATATACAGTATACACATACACACATAGACACATTAATACTTAATCAGGAATTGAATAAATATTAATGTCAGGGCTATCAAATTTGGAACAGAAATAAACGCCTCGTGCGTCAGACTTAATATCACCAATGCCATTGTAACTTTCCAGGTGGCAATTAATGAGCTATTAATGAATCCTTTCAAAAATTCTCTCATAAATCTCAATTAAGGAGCAGTGTGATTTTGCTATTTTAGTTTAAGCGTATTATATCAGATGTCTTCTTTAGCCATATCGCACATCTTGAAGACAAAGCTGCGGACATCGAAACGGCTGCCTTCAAATCGATGGATTTCCAAAAGCGGCTCATTCCTTTCACGGCGAGGCTAGAAGAAGTGTTGATGCAACATCATGAGTTCGAACTTTTCTGGTTTCTATTTCCATATTGTTTCTTCAGTTTATTGCTCTGCCTACATTGTCTCGTCTCCGTCGCCATGGAATTGCAACGTCTATTATTAGGTATTATAATCTTATTGCTTCCATAAAACATTACAATATTACAAGCATGTTGCACATCCTGGCTGATACCAAGTACGATTATTAGATTGGCTTAGTATTCGATACATAAGTTACGCAGGTACGTAGACGTAAACGGTACCATTTCAACTATTTAATTATAAAACCTGTTTAAAATGGCGGCCTAGGTGAATGAAACGTCTACTCAAAGACCGGGAGAAACAATGAAATGTTTCATAATTAAGTGTCACTTTTGGTGGAATATTTCCTCAAATGAAAACGATTGTGAGATCATTTAGAAGCTATATGCAAAATATGGTTACTCTTAGTAGACCGGCAACAGAGCTTTTGGCGACCAATTGACGACCAACTCATGATTGTACAATGATATCATTTGTATTGTCGGATTTGCTTTTACGAGCATGTCATGGTTGGATGCACGACACTAAGGTCATGTATCCATGCGCATGCGTTGAACACACACCAATACGGATGCGACAATATGGATCCAGAACATGTCCCTCTAATTGGAGGCATTGTAGCTGAACCGTAGTGTTGTGAGCTTGTAATCACGATGGCGTTGGTTCGAACCTCACTGCTGGCACAGGGTTCTTGTTTTGTTCACTTGACTCAGGTGTGAATGAGTACCAGCTATTATAGGTAGAGAATTATATTGGCAAAAGGTTAGTATGAAGCGCCTAACTAACAGGCCTGTGTAGTGTATGCCATCAGAGGGTTGAGAAGGGCTTTGAAAGACATGGCCAGCTGAGGATAAATAATGGACAGTCGGTGAACTGCATGTGTGCGGATATTCTTTCTCTCTTTATCAACTTCCTACTTCCCGGTGTATGGCTTTAGATGACCGAAATGATCTTTCTCCAGACTGCCCTGTCCTGACATTTTCTGTTTCCTTCCGTGAAAGTTAAATTTCTTTGCTTTAATGCCTCTTTTTATAACTTCTTCTCACTTTCTCCGAGTTTGCCTTTTGGTCTTTTACCTTAAGTTTTAGCACTGTATACTGATGTAGCTATTCTATTGTCATTCATTCTGTTAACATACCCAAACGATCTCAGTTGATTCATTTCTATCTTAGTTTTTATGCAATCTGCTTTGGTTTGATCTCTTATTGTTGTGTTTCTGATTTTGTCTCTTTTAATTTTCCCTACTACTCTTCTTAGATATTTCATTTCGGCTGCCTGTACTCTACTGTATCCCCTACTGTCTAAGGTTCATGTTTCACTGCCATAGAGGAGAGTAAGACAATAAACTGTGCTGTATACTGCCATTTGGGTTTTTGTTGACAATTCTTGCTTACCTACAAATGCCTTTTCCCAGATGTGCGGATATACGGATTATAAATGTTTCTTTATCTTTATTCACTTCCAGATTCCCCCTACACGCCTACTGGAGTACGCAAAACTGGAGCGATGCGTTAACGTTTCTACCCATTTCTTTCTCAACAGAGCTGGGGACTCGGTAGTCCAGAGGCAAGGTGTCGGCCTCTCAACCAAAAGGTAATGGGTTCGATTCCCGCCGACGGTTGACAAATTATCTCAAATATTTTCGAGCAAAATCTACCCTCCCCCTGGTCCAGGTAGGTGATTCGACATCTAGTCCCAATCGGAATCGGACGATAAAAATGAAGTCCCGTGTGCAAATCACAACACTACATCCACGTTAAAGATCCCTTGGCTGTTTACAGGGCAGTCTGGGCGAAATATAAAAAAAATCCTACCAAAAACCCCGAGATCACTTTTGTTGTGGATGTGGGTAAATCACATCAAATCAAATCAAAATCTCAACAGAGCTGAAATTGACGTCATGAGTCAGTAGTGCTTTTGAGTAGATGGATTTGAAATGTGCAATCAGATTCCACGTCTGACTTGAATCCACGTCTGACTAGATTACAAGATATGCAAGGCTGCTGTGTCTAGTCAAAAAGTCGACTTCAGGCCAGAATCCGTGTCAACATTATCGTCTCCAATCTACCACGATAAAACTACGTTGTTCAAAAGAAGAAAGAAAATTCTCATTCTTTTTTACTTTTACTCAGTATTGTTTAAAAATTATTTTTTGTCTATAGATTCAGCTTTTCAACCAGATTTAATTGCAAGTACATGTACATGTATTAGACAAACAGAGCTATGTAATGGGAACATCTGAAATGTAACAACACATCGTCCCACTCATAATCTGTACCCACACTCATACCCATACACACACACACACACACATACAAACACACGCATGAGCTAATTCACATACACATACACACACGCATAAACATACAAACTGAAAGTCATGAAGCACACACACACACACACAAACACACACACAGATAGTCATACGCTTTGATTGATGATACACGCATACATACAGTATGTACACACGTTTACACACTGATACACACACACATACACACACACACACGGACACACGTTGAAACACGCTGACAACAACACCACTACCATGGCAAGTGCGCAGAGCGTGCTTCACTTATTCAGTCTCATGTCAACGTGGACATGAGGAAAGAGAATAATACGATTTGACATCTCAGTCAGTCCCCAAAGCAATTCAACTAGTTGCAGGCCTTAGTGAAGAGCCGGTCACCTTGATACTATTATCATATCACAAGTAGTCTAGTTGACACAGATAACAACGACCAGCGACAATGCGCATCGCAGAAAGGCAAAGCAAGCAGCTCAGCAGGTTTCAACGTCCCCTGTTGGATTGATGGAAATGCAGAGGAGAAAATCATTAGTTAGTTAGTTATAGTTATAACCATCGGGTTATTTAACACACCTGGTGTTAGCATTTATTATTGATGCTTTTGATTTGATTTGAGTTTCCTCCCCATCCACAACTTTTTACTAACTAAGGTGATTTCGGGGGGGGGGGGGGGCGCAGGGAGGGTTATTGGTATTTGATTTGATTTGATTTACCCACATCCACAATTAACGTGATCTCGAAGGTTTTCGGTAGAGTTTTAATTTTGCCCCGACTGCCCTGTAAACAGCCACGGGATTTTTCACGTGCATCGAGTGTTGTGATCTGTACACGGGACCTCCTTTTTATCGTTCGTCTCCGATAGGACTAGATGTCGATCCAACTACCTGGACCAGGGGGGTGGGGGTAGATTTTGTTCGATTTAACATGAGAATATTTTAGTCTTCAACCGTTGGCGGGGCTCGAATTCGAACCCACTACCTCTTGGTTGAGAGGCCGACACCTTGCCTCTGGACTTTCTGAGTCTCCCGGTTATTGGTAGGATTTTGTTTTAACTTCGCCCGGACTGCCTTGTAAACAGTCAATAGATCTTTAACGTGCACAGAGTGTCGTGGTTTGCCCACGGGACTTCCTTTTCATTTGATCGTCCTCAGCTTCCGATAGGACTTCGTGTCGATCCAACTACTGAACAAGGTTGAGGTGGGGGTTGATTTTATCTGGAAAAAAACCCTCTAGAACACTTTTCAATTGTCGACGGGGCTTCAGACCCAAGACCTTTGGGTTGAGAGGCCGAAACCTTCTCTTTGGACTGTTGATTACCCAGTTAGCGTGACACATGCCTACCTTTTTGGAGGCGTCGCTGCCGCACCTTTAGTGCTGTGAGTGTGTAATCACAACCACACTGGTTCAAATCATATGGCTGACATATGTGTATTGTTCCACAACGTTGTACTCTTAGGGATGGTACTTCTCTCTGATTTCACTTGACTCAGTGTGAATGAATGAGTACGCAGCTATAAGAAGAGAAATACCTTGTCAGAGTTAGTATGAAGCGTGTGTATGTATGTATGTATGTATGTATGTATGTATGTATGTATGTATGTATGTATGTATGTATATATGTATGTATGTATGTATGTATGTATGAATTATGTATGTATGAATATGTATGAATGTAAGTATGTATGTATGTATGAATGTATGTATGTATGTATGTATGTATGTATGTATGAATGTATGAATGTATGTATGTATTATGGATGTATGTATGTATGTATGTATGTATGTATATATGTATGTATGTATATATATATGTATGTATGTATATATGTATGTATGTATGTATGTATGTATGTATGTATGTATGTATGAATGTATGTATGTATGTATGTATGTATGTATGTATGCATGTATGTATGTATGTATGTATGTATGTATGTATGTATGTATGTATGTATGTATGTATGTATGTATGTTCCCCTCTCTCTCTCTCTCTCTCTCTCTCTCTCTCTCTCTCTCTCTCTCTCTCTCTCTCTCTCTCTCTCTCTCTCTCTCTCTCTCTCTCTCTCTCTCTCTCTCTCCCTCTTTCGCTCTCTCTCTCTCTCTCTCTCTCTCTCTCTCTCTCTCTCTCTCTCTCCCCCTCTCTCTCTCTCTCTCTCTCTCTCTCTCTCTCTCTCTCTCTCTCTCTCTCTCTCTCTCTCTCTCTCTCTCTAAATATTTATCTATCTATCTATCTCTATCTCTCTTCTTCTTTCTCTCTCTTTCTCTCTCTTTCTCTCTATCTCCAGATATATTTCATTTTTTGAATCATTTATTTGTATTGTCATAAGTGCGTAGGGCCTTGGTTTCATTCACGCTTCTTGTAAAGGAATTTAAGTCAACTGCCAAAGTAAGAACCAAAGTTTTCCAGGATGAAATTACACAAAAAATCCAATGACGAGAATTATTATTATTGTGCAACCGAAAGGCTCAGAAAAAAATTATATTAAAAAAGAAAACAACAAAGTAATATGTTGACATGGCCAACGCCAGGCGCCTACAGACAGTAATTTGAATGTTAACAGTGCAAAGAAGTCGCTACCTAATTTTGACGTGATCTGGAAACTGAAACACAAAAGGTTTTGTGTCATTTTATTGTTGGTGTCGTATTAGTTTGTTACAGTCTTGAATTCTGTGGTTAAAAGTTTGGTTACGTACTGTTGTTGGGTTTTTTGGGGTATTTTTCTCATAAGGAGAATTCTAATTGGACACCATGTTAACATGGTATCTAGGGTTTTTACATGGGGACTAACACTAACACACAAACGTCGCGTTGCTTTGTCGTGTCTACAGTGTGTGTGTGATACAGACACGTGGAAAACCCACTCTCACTGTATAGACAAGCTGTGCAGCTGTGTTCTATAGTGATCATTACTTATTGCATTTAGTTATTTATATATTTATTTATTCATTTATTTATTCATTTATTTATTCATTTATTTATTCATTTATTTATTCATTTATTATTCATTTATTTATTTATTTATTTATTTATTCATTTATATATTTATTCATATTTTATTTATTCATTTATTTATTTATTCATTTATTTATCTATGTATTCATTTATTTATTTATTTATCTATTTATTTATTTATTTATTTACCTATTTATCTTGCTACGTCCAAAAAGTGACATGGTATGTATTTGAAATGCTGTGATAGGAGATTTTTTTAAATGCCTTGGTCTTTCCTTTTTTTTTTAGAAAAAAAATCATCTTGAAATTGACATGCATTTTCATTTGATTCAGAGGAATGTCAAGGAGATTTGAGGTTGGAGGTAGGTTTTGTCTAACTATTTCCTTCATCCACGACAGCTACCATGTACAATATTCTTGAGGGGATAGGGGAGAGACAACTTATATGATTTATTGAATATTGCCTAACCAGCCTCTGTTGATCTTTAACGTAGAGGAGTAAAGTATATCTATATATATTATAATTATGAGTTGGTTGTTCTTTGTTCGCCAAAGGCTCTGTTGCCAGGCCACTAAGAGTAACCATCTTTTGCATGTAGGTTCTAAATGGTTCCGATGTCGTCTTCATTCGAAGAATTCTTCTATCAGAAGCGACGTTTAATTATTGAAAATTTCATTGTTTCCCATCTTTGAGTACACTTATCCATTCACCTAAGTCGCCATTTTGAAAAGTGCCGTTCATCCCTATCTGCGTGACTTCAGTATCGAATACTGATCCGATCTAATAATCGTTCTTGGTATCACCGGGGTGTACCATGCTTGGTAAATATAATTTTGTTTATTGACCCTCGCCATCTTCATCCATCGCCAATATAACTGGTAAATTATATTATACTTAAGATCAAAGCACGAACTTTTAAAATAAAGTTATTAGTTATTGTTTGTTTGTTTCTTTCTTTATCAGTTCCCATTCTACCTTCCGGTGTATGGATTTAGATGCCCGAGGTGATCTTTCTCCAGGCTGCCCTGTCCTGACATTTTCTGTTCCCTTCTGTCAAAGTTAGATTTTTTGCTTAACCCTATTTCTATCTTTGGGGTCCATTGGACCCCAAGGCCGTGTTTATTGGCTCTAAAATCGTCAATTTTTGACCTACGGATCTGAAATTTCGTGACTTTTCCTAATTTGACCCCTAAGTGACCAACCCAAATTTGGTTTGTCTCACGTGCATGGTTTGCTCACCCCAAAAGGCCTCCGCTGGATTTTGAGATTTGCTTCTATTGGGGTCCGCTGGACCCCTCACAAATAAATAGAAAATATGGAGAAACCTCCTATTTCATACTTTGGGGTCCGCTTGGACCCCATGGCATTTTAGTGCTATAGTTCCAATTTTATGGGTATGTTCCAAATAAATCAATGTCAAATCAAAAGTAGTGGTGTAATTTGCAAGAAAAAAATGAGTTTTAGAACCCAGCACAGTGTACCTGCAGCTGCAATACAACAAGATCATTTTGTATAGCGCTTTTAGTTTTTGTCGAATCCACAAAGTGCTTTGTACAACAATTATGTACTTCCCTGAGCAGCCATACTCCTTGATGGATTAGACAAGTTCCCATTGTAATTGTAGCCTTATCTTGATATATATGTCTTATTGCTGGATAATAGTAGTAGTACATTGCGTGAGGAAATGTGTGCATATATATAAATATATAATATAGTTAATACTAATACATAATACTATAGCCTCTCCCTAAAGCTGACTGTAACCACTAGATAACACTGCAACTTCACTGTACATTTAAACATCAATGAAAACAAATATTTAGTTTTTGGGTGACTAGAGATTTTTATTAGATAACATTAACATTGAAAATGAAAAAAAACCAAATGAACAAAAATATGCTTGGGTAGTATGAATTTTTTAAAGTGTTGAGCATTTTCTTGAGCGAATCTATGTGGATTCACAAATGAAGCAGACTTTTTTTACTACGCAGTGCTCGTTGCAAACATAGCTATCACATTTTGAGCAGATTTGCTTCACTTTCCTGTCTTTCTTTCTTGGGCACCGACTACATCTTCCTTTCCCCCTTCTCTCTTTCGACCTTCTCCCCTCGTGGTTGCCTCATTTCCAAGATTCCATTCAAGTTTCAAAATTTGATATGCTAACTTCACCCTTCTATTTGTTTTCGCCAGCTCCATTCTTCTTTGTAGATGCTCTAACACCAACTCTTTAGCCAAAAGCTCGTTAAAGGATCCTCGGTCTTTGTAAGATTTTTTGTCTGCCGGGAAGACTTCTTTGTACATAACAATAACATGCGCTGCCACGGCTGCTGTGTCCAACAGGTTGTAAAATATAACCATCGGCCACCTTCTGGTTTTTCTCTTGCAGGAAAAACTGTGACACATGTAGTCGAATGTGTCAACACCACCCTTTGTTTTATTTTTGTAGTATTTTACAATCTCTAGCTTCTTTTTCCCCTCCTGGTCAACATCAACTGCATGGTGCATTGTACTTAGCAGCACAACATGTTTTTTTGCATTAGACTTGTACTTGTATGCAACCAAGCTCTTGTCTTCTGTAAACAGGAAACTGCTTTCAAACTTACGTATTCCCTTTCCTGTCTGGAATTCTTTGGGGAGAAAGGCTTTGTTTTTTCTGACAGTGCCCACAATGGACAATCCTTTCCTAGACAGATGGTCTGCGAGCTCTACATCAGTGAAGAAGTTATCGCAACTGATATTTCTCCCAGTCTTGTGATATGGTGTACTTAGCTCCTTCACTGTCTCTCTGCCAAGGTTCGTCCTTCTTTCGCCATGTTTCCCCAAGTAGGGAATTGCCTGGAGAGGGTATGCAGTTTGGCATTCACAAATCATGAAGAGCTTTAGACCATACTTATCCGGCTTGCTTGGACTTGGAAGATATTGCAGGAATTTGCACCGTCCTCTCCATGGAACCAACTGTTCGTCTACTGTTAGACATTGTGATGGGGTGTAATTTCTCTGTAGATTCTTGTTTACCTCATCAAACAGATCTCTCATAGGGGCAAATATATCTCTGTCAGTACTGTCACGTCTGCTGGACCTTGTTGCCTTGTCATCAAAGCGAAGAGCAGCAGAGAGTTCAATGAAGCGCTTCAAACTCATAACAAATAACACACATGGCCACGCTGTCAGCTGAAGCTCCATACCATATCTTTGACACTTTGAGCAGACTGACTTTCCGTGCTCCGAGATGGATATATAGGCCGAATAATGCTTTCATTTCAGTAAAATCTGTTGGTTGCCATCTTGATCCTTTGCGTCTAACACCCTCTTTGTTCGTCATTTTGACAATAATATCGATGACTCTGTCTGTAAATATTCGATGAAATGTTGACGCAGCTGAGTCGATGTCTTTCGAATTATTGAAACAAATGCAAAGATGCTTCCCACTTGACAAATCGATGTATATATTTTAAGTAATTACTAAGAAAATATATGGGTCCATTGGACCCCAAAGGTAGAAATAGGGGGTTTCCATTAATTTCTTCATTCATGTCAGGGGGTCCGCTTGGACCCCATGTGATATAAATAGGATGTTACCACTATACTGCTATTAAAAGGTAGGGGGGTCTATCAGACCCCTAAAAGCTGAAATAGGAATATTTAGGTAGGGCATGAAATAGGGTTAAATGCCTCTTTTATATCTTCTTCCCTTTTTCTTCGAGGTCTGCCTTTTAGTCTTTTATCTTGGATTATAGCACTGTATACTGATTTAGCTATTTAGGTATTGTTTGTTTAGTGTAAATCCTTTTAAGGCATAATAATTATTATACTCGTGTCGTGTGGCTCTTAAAATGTGCACACAAGACATAAGCACGGACATGTTCAAAATCAGATATTCGTTTACGACAATGTATTTGATCTATTTATTTCTTAGCGTCTCCTGAAAATTTAAAGAAAATCTAATAATTTAAAAAGTTTCGATGTTAAATGTATGTAGAAATCTCGATCTAAGTTGACGTATAACAATACAATATAACAAGAAAAGTTTCTAAAATCTCAACTGACCGAGTTGATGTTTTGTGCAAACTCGTAGCTGCCTTTTTTTTCTCTCTGTATGTTGTGTAGGCTTATTCATCAACAAGTAGTCCTAGGTGGTCCGCTCCGAAAGCTCACCGAAGCCAGCACAGCAGACGACAAAGTTAACCATTTTGAATCACTTTTATTATTACATCCCATGAGTGGTGTAAAAGTAGGGGAAAACCACGGCCGATGATATATCCAGTCATGCGCCCGCTTACCTTGACCTTGAATTAGATCTAGCTGAATAATTTGACACGGTGTATTGATTTCCTCCTTTCATCAACAGGAAATGGTCTTTCAATCTGAGACAAACACTAATCTTTTTATATAATGTCTCGTTGGGATTTGATTTCTCTGTTAATTAAAGTTAATGATGATAAGGGGCGTACGTGACCCATATCACCGACCCGCTTGCTTTGGCATTGGCTTGAAGTTAAGATAAGATAAGATAAGATATTAGAAAACCTTTATTGCTCCTTAAACAGGAAATTAAATTGTCTTTGTTGACATAATGCTCACAATAACTCATAATCATAAAAGAAAAATTAATTAACATAATATAATATAATTCATTCTCTCTCTCTCTCTCTCTCTCTCTCTCTCTCTCTCTCTCTCTCTCTCTCTCTCTCTCTCTCTCTCTCTCTCTCTCTCTCTCTCTCTCTCTCTCTCTCTCTCTCTCTCTCTCTCTCTCTCTCTCTCTCTCTCTTCTCTCTCTCTCTCTCTCTCTCTCTCTCTCTCTCTTTCTCTCTAACTCTCTCTCTCTCTCTCTCTCTCTCTCTCTCTCTCTCTCTCTCTCTCTCTCTTTCTCTCTTCTCTCTCTCTCTCTTTCTCTCTCTCTCTCTCTCTCTCTCTCTCTCTCTCTCTCTCTCTCTCTCTCTCTCTCTCTCTCTCTCTCTCTCTCTCTCTCTGTCTGTCTGTCTCTCTCTCTCTCTCTCTCTCTCTCTCTCTCTCTCTCTCTCTCTCTCTCTCTCTCTCTCTCTCTCTCTCTCTCTCTCTCTCTCTCTCTCACTTATATATATAAGCCTCTCACTCTCGTAATGTTAAATACGTCATAATAGATGGATACAATAAAGTGGAATGTTGATGTTTTACATAATAGAATCACGATTTCGTATGACGAAAGGGATAAATGAATTAAAATAACGACGTCAAGATGGGTTTCTTTATGTAAAAATCTCCAACTTGTTCTACTGGTTTTGATTTGGGAGTTAAGGACATGAGACTAATATTCCATAATGTAAAGTGTTTTTGAGTTTTAATACTTTTGTTTTAACTCATCATCCAAAGAAACAGTTGATTGTCCGAACATTTTAGAAGCGTTTCTTAAAGCTATATTGATTTGTTCCTTCCCACCCTCTTTTCTGTTGTCTCTCCGACCCATGCAGCACAACAAAAAGTTAATATAATACACTCATTATGCATGTGGTATCAACGTGAACAATGTGCAATTTCTACGTGAAATACATTCTCTTGTTAATGCTACATAGTGCTCTTAGTCTTATTGAATGTGGCCGCCATTCTGTTTTTTTAATTTTTTTACCAAAAGCTATACCAACATTATTATTTATATTCTTTGACCCTTTCAACAATTTCGTTTTTAATTATGGTTTTAGACTGGTCTGGACTACTCTTAGTCAGAAATCTTTTAGGTTTTAGGTTTGTTCACGTCTAGTGGTAAAAAATGTTCATCACACCAGCGAACAAAAATTAGTAACTAACCGTTTGTATGTAGTTTGCAATATCTGCTTCTGCAGTGACAATGGCTTAAATTATGCCGTGACAAGGACTTGAATTCTGTAGTGACAAGGGCTTGAATTCTTTAGTGACAAGAGCTTGATTCTGTAGTGACAAGGGCTTGAATTCTATAGTAACAAAGGCTTGAATTCTGTAGTGACAAGGGATTGAATTCTGCAGTGACAAGGGCTTGAATTCTGTAGTGACAAGAGCTTGAATTCTGTAGTGACAAGGGATTGAATTATGCAGTGACAAGGGCTTGAATTCTGTAGTGACAAGAGCTTGGATTCTGTAGTGACAAGAGCTTGAATGCTCAAGGGCTTGAATTATGTGACAAGAGCTTGAATTATGCAGTGACAAGGGCTTAAATTCTGTAGTGACAAGAGCTTGAATTCTGTAGTGACAAGGGCTTGAATGCTGTAGTGACAAGGGCTTGAATTATGCAGTGACAAGAGCTTGAATTCTGCAGTGACAAGGGCTTGAATTCTGTAGTGACAAGGGCTTGAATTATGTAGTGACAAGGGCTTGAATACTGTAGTGACAAGGGCTTGAATTCTGTAGTGACAAGGGCTTGAATTACTGTAGTGACAAGGGCTTGAATACTGTAGTGACAAGGGCTTGAATACTGTAGTGACAAGGGCTTGAATGCTGTAGTGACAAGGGCTTGAATTATGCAGTGACGAGGGCTTGAATTCTGTAGTGACAAGGGCTTGAATACTGTAGTGACAAGGGCTTGAATACTGTAGTGACAAGGGCTTGAATACTGTAGTGACAAGAGCTTGGATTCTGTAGTGACAAGGGCTTGAATACTGTAGTGACAAGGGCTTGAATACTGTAGTGACAAGGGCTTGAATTATGCAGTGACAAGGGCTTGAATTATGCAGTGACAAGGGCTTGAATTATGCAGTGACAAGGGCTTGAATTATGCAGTGACAAGGGCTTAAATTATGCAGTGACAAGGGCTTGAATTCTGTAGTGACAAGGGCTTGAAATATGCAGTGATAAGGGCTTGAATTGACGTGTCGTCATCGACACATTTCATCAAATAAATATTTCCAAGAGATATCTTACAGTTGTTTGCGTAGATTGAAAAGCTAACACCGTACCTTGACGTGCTTTGATTTTGATTTATCCACATCCACAACTAAAGTGATCTCGAGTTGTTGTTTTTTTTTGGTAGGATTTTTAATTTTGCCCGGACTGCCTTGTAATAAATAGCCAAGGGATCTTTAACGTGCATAGAGTGTTGTGATCTGTACACGGGACCTCCTTTTTATCGTCTGTCTCCGATGGGACTAGGCGTCGATCCACCTACCTGGTAGATTTTACTCGAAAAATAATCGAGAAAATTGTTTAACCGTTAACGGGGCTCGAACCCACTACCTTTTGGTTGAGACACCTTATATCTGGTCTACCGAGTCCTCCCTCGCCCTCCTTGAGATGCACCCGTGTTAGTGA
>JAXRKP010000062.1:2500-7500 GCA_037039925.1 Doris montereyensis | reverse complement strand
AGATTTTCTTTTAACAAGATGGAGCAACATTTCACACTAGTTAAGTAAAAATACTTTGCGTTAAATGCTGCAATTTCCTGTTTCTTTTCTCCTTAGAAAAGACTCTATTCCTCCTCTATAACCATTTGACTGCGCTATTTTCGTTTATTGTCTTTGTAATGTGTGTCAATCCCTTCAAATTATTATCTAAATACCGATTCACGATAGCAGTATTCCAAAATGATAATAATATTATCTTGCTGATATCATTGCCACTCACTTGAGGTTGAAACTTGTTCGCAGCTGATAACGTTCCCACACATTTGCATGGCTAATAGAAACAGGGAAACGAATGCACATCCCATGCTGGTTAAAGATTGACTTATAAAGATGGATCCATAGTCCTTATCCCTACAGAAAACAGGCTCAATGAATTTAAGTTTCAATCCTTTATCCCCTAATAAGCCATTTCAATCAGAAGTTCTGTGTGGACACCCTGGGAGAGATGCAGTGTATGCGTAACTAGCTAGCTGGGCGCTTCAGGATAACGCTTTGACAATATCTCTGTCTGTCTGGCTGTCTGTCTGTCTGTCTGTATGTCTGTTCTCTCTCTCTCTCTCTCTCTCTCTCTCTCTCTCTCTCTCTCTCTCTCTCTCTCTCTCTCTCTCTCTCTCTCTCTCTCTCTCTCTCTCTCTCTCTCTCTCTCTCCTATTGCTTTAAAATACTTTCCTCTAAACGTCGTGAAATTGTCTTCATCAATGATAACATCAAGGAGAGAGCGACACATCTTCGTTGTGAACTGAGTGCAGAACTTACCCTTGAACGAATTAGTTTCCGTAATATTATACTTTGTTAGTATATTTACGCCTATCATTAACATTGATCTGGAATTTAGAAAATTGTATTGAAGTTAAAACAATTTCAAGAGGTTGATGTAGTACTTGGGGTTGTGAAGTTTTGCGTTCGATTCCTAGCGATACTAAGTCCAACGTAGATAATGACAAACAGTGAGGCAAGAGGCATGTCCAAAGTAAAAGAAAAATGACATTAAATAATATGAAAGTACCATAGAAACATATGTTGATTTTGATTTACCCACATCCACAACTAAGGTGATCTCGGGGCACAGAGCACAGATTGGTTTTTTTATCATCCTTCTCCAATGGGACTAGGCGTCAATCCTATTACCTGAACCAAGGGGACGGGGGGTGGGGGGGGGGGGGCTCGGGAGATTTTGCTCGAAAATACTCCGAAATTTTTCATCCGTTGGCGGGGTTCGAACCGACTATCTTTTGGTGGAGAGGTGGACACCTTGCCCCTCTCCCCCCCCCGGAATACTGATGTCCCCCACTCCCCGCCAGGGTGGCCAAGATTTATTTCTAGATCGATGTCCTTGTCGATATGGCTATGAGGATAGTAAACTTGTTTATTGCTGTCGGTCTTTGTAATTTCAAACAATGCCAATAATATACACCTTAGAATTTGCTTTCCATGACAGAACATGACAGGCGCTTTTTTTTCCCATTCGCAGAGGTCGTGGGTTCAATCATTCATGGTGGCCAAGATTTATTTCTATATATTCCCTGTATTCGTCACATCATTGTTCCTATGATGCTTTCTCAAATTTGATCAAGACGTAAAGCGATGGAATTTAATGTCATTTCCTTTGCTTGCTAAAAACATAGGAGGTCTAAACGCCTCAATAAAACAGTGTCTGATTAATGAAAAGGTACCTAATGATAAAAACAATCTAGAAATATTAATCTATTAATAATACCACTACTCATAATAATCTTTATTGTCCAAAGAAGGCAAACATTTTTTTTAAATTTACAATTGTCATGTTACGAAAATACATTTAGTAGGCTACTTAAGTTTACACATATAATATGTCGTTCAAAACACTGTTCACACGCACCACCATATAACACAATATAACCTAATTAATATAATCATGATTAGTATTCACACACACACGCACACTCGTTCACACACAAGTCGCCCCCTCCCCACCCCACATACACACACACACACACACACACATACACAGAAGGTTCCATCCTCCTCTCAATCGCCCATTATCATGTCACGGCAGACCGTGACGACTATACCACAAACGCACAAATATTCGTCAGGCTCATTTCCTAGTGTGGATACGGCCAGAGACAAAATGATGAAATGAAAACAACAACAAAATACGATGACGGCAGAAACAATATAAGTAATAACTGTAACAATAATTGCAACAATATCATAATAGTAATAAAAGTATTTGATCAGTTACCCATTTATATACATTTAAACTATCAGCAGTCACATCCGACATCTCCACGTACAAAAGTCTGCAAGTATACCAAAAACTCAAAAACAATGTACGTACAAAAGTTTGCAAGTATACCAAAAACCCAAAAACAGTGTACGTACAAAAGTCTGCAAGTATACCAAAAACCCAATAACAATGGACGTACAAAAGTCTGCAAGTATACCAAAAACCCAATACCAATGTACGTACAAAAGTCTGCAAGTATACCAAAAACCAAAAACAATGTACGTACAAAAGTCTGCAAGTATACCAAAAACCCAATAACAATGTACGTACAAAAGTCTGCAAGTACGTACAAAAGTCAAAAACCAAAAACCCAATAACAATGTACGTACAAAAGTCTGCAAGCATACCAAAAACCCAATAACAATGCACGTACAAAAGTCTGCAAGTATACCAATAAAAATGTACGTACAAAAATCTAAGCAAAAACCCAATAACAATGTACGTACAAAGTCTGCAAATCAATAACAATGTACGTACAACAGTCTACAAACAACAATGTATACAACAAAAATACCAAAAGCAATGTACGTACAACAGTCTGCAAGTATACCAAAAACCCAATAACAATGTACGTACAACAGTCTGCAAGTATACCAAAAACCCAATAACAATGTACGTACAACAGTCTGGAAGTATACCAAAAACCCAATAACAATGTACGTACAACAGTCTGCAAGTATACCAAAAACAATAACAATGTACGTACAACAGTCTGCAAGTATACCAAAAACCCAATAACAATGTACGTACAACAGTCTGCAAGTATACCAAAAACCCAATAACAATGTACGTACAACAGTCTGCAAGTATACCAAAAACTCCAATAACAATGTACGTACAACAATAACAATGTACGTACAACAGTCTGCAAGTATACCAAAAAACCCAATAACAATGGACGTACAACAGTCTGGAAGTATACCAAAACCCAATAGCAATGTATGTACAACAGTCTGCAAGTATACTAACAACAATGTACGTACAACAGTCTGTAAGTATACCAAAAAATGTACCCAATAACAATGTACGTACAACAGTCTGTAAGTATACCAAAAACCCAATAACAATGTACGTACAACAGTCTGGAAGTATACCAAAACCCAATAACAATGTATGTGCAACAGTCTGCAAGTATACTAACAACAATGTACAAGTATACCAAAAGTCTGCAAGTAGTACTAACAATAACAATGTACGTACAAAAGTCTGCAAGTATACCAATAACAATGTACGTACAAAAGTCAATGTATACCAATGACAATGTACGTACAAAAGTCTGCAAGTATACTAACAACAATGTACATACAAAAGTCTGCAGGTATACCAATAACAATGTACGTACAAAAGTCTGCAGGTATACCAATAACAATGTACGTACAAAAGTCTGCAGGTACTAACAACAATGTACGTACAAAAGTCTGCAGGTATACCTATAACAATGTACGTACAACAGTCTGCAGGCATACCAATAACAATGTACGTACAACAGTCTGCAGGTATACCAATAACAATGTACGTACAAAAAAGCAACAACAAACAACACCCCCGCAAAATAACAAAAAACCAAAACAAAACCAAAACCCAACAAGCAAAACACCTCTGAATTTAGTTTTTTTTTAAAGAAATGCAACAACACATTTTAACTATAATAATAATAATAATAATAATAATAATAATAAATAATAATAATAATAATAATAATAATAATAATAATAATAATAATAATAATAATAATATTGATAATAATAATAATAATAATAATAATAATAATAATAATAATAATAATAATAATAATAATAATAAATAATAATAATAACAACAATAATAATAATAATAATAATAATAATAATAATAATAATAATAATAATAATAATAATAATAATAATAATAATAATAATAATAATAATAATAATAATAATAATAATAATAATAATAACAATAATAATAATAATAATAATAATAATAATAATAATAATAATAATAATAATAATAATAATAATAATAATAATAATAATAATAATAATAATAATAATAATAATAATAATAATAATAATAATAATAATAATAATAATAATAATAATAACAATAATAATAATAATAATAATAATAAATAATAATAATAATAATAATAATAATAATAATAATAATGAGATTTATGTAGCAATGTTTATAACAACTATCAATATCATGTAATCAGGGCTCCGTGATCGTAAGGTGTAGCAATGTCATCGCCAGATGGAGGTCCATGATTTGTGTTCTTTCATGGGCATTCAAATATTTACATTGGAACGCAGATAATGTAGATCTCATCTCTAAACCTGTCGAGTTGGATATTCAACATTTAACGGTTGCACAATATGAGTGCGTGGCAAAGATCGTTTAGGAATTTAAACAGGGCTGTTCAGTCCAAACTCTAGGTATAAACGTTGAGATCCTCACTTACCATGGACACGAAACAATCAAATGAGATAATTTGAGATCAACGTTTACACATCAGTTCTCCGAATTATCCATCCATCTACGATAGGACTAAAGTCACGCATTCTGTGCATGTAGAATCAAGGGTTGAAGCTAATTAGTATGAAACTAATAATCACTTCAACAGATAAAATTCCCTTCCCCAAACACAAGGGACTCGATGGTCTAGAGGCAAGGTGTCGGCCTCTCAACCAAAAGATAGAGGGTTCCGAGC
>JAXRKP010000619.1:232500-252500 GCA_037039925.1 Doris montereyensis | reverse complement strand
CTCATCATAGCCATGCCTGCCCCGCCAAGCTATTGTCAAGAGGACGTCATCTGCACCTATGTCAATGCTGCTCTTCATTCGGCTAACATAGGCCTTAGCAGTGGACGACAAAGGTTGCCCCCAAACCTTCAATACCCTCATGTTCATAAAGAAGAAAGCCTTGTGTCCCTAGTGTCAGTGTCATTTTATGTAAAGTGTAAAGAGTTCTAAGACACACAGAGAGAAAGCAGTGATGCTTGTGTGTGTGTGTGTGTATGAGTGTGTGTGTGTGTGTGTAGTGTATGTTGACTCTGTTATTCAGACAGACAGACAAAGAAGGGTTCTATTTCCTATGCAGACTTGCATCACTTCAGGAAGGGGGTGGCGATCCATGGATGGCGGCGGTATAAGTGGTACCAACAAAACAGTAATTTTCATTTTTCAAATGCTGTTTGTTAACCGCTGAAAAAGGACAACCGTGTCAAATTCTTTAATGACAGCTTTTGAGAACAGTCTGTCTGTCTACAAGTGATGAATAGGTTTGGTACATGGGACGGTCTATTTCAGCATCTGGACGGACTTTGGATGTGACCTCCATACGGCCTTGGAGCGGGTGCACGGGACGGTTTGAGTTTCTTTGGCCATCAATGGTAACGAGGCGTTATTGACCACTATCTTCTGGAAGATTACATCTTTAAAGATTAGTAAGCCATTTATTCATACACACAGACTCCCACACACACACACATATATATATATATATATATATATATATATATATATATATATATATATATATATATATATATATAATTAACTAAATAATTAACTAAATGATATAATGTCGAAAAATATGTACTGTATGATAAAGATTCAGTTGAATTATAAAAGATGTTTCTATCCAGTGCTCTAGATCTGGTGAAACGGGACAAATTCTATTCAATTTTATCATGTAAATGTGTATTTCAAAAATAGATGTTTAATAATGTTATTTTCCCGGAAAAATGTTGAGCACTCCTCAACCAGATCAGAATACTCACTGGCAGTTCCTTGTGTAGTGTATTTCAAAATGTTCATCATTATAATGTTCTGGATTGCTCACTTCTATACCGTTTTTTTGTATATAAGAGTTATCTTTTCAAACATCTTTTATTGTGAGTAGGCCAATGGACGTAACGATGAACACACGATTAGGAATAATATTTGACTCTGTGCTTTGGATCGTCATCATTTCCTTAACGAAATCATTAATTTTTCAGAATCCAACCATTCATCACAAGGTTGTCTGCCCTTGATAAAATTCTTTTGTTTGGCCTACTGCTGGAAAAATTCAGCTTTAAGTTCTTCAAAACGATTGGGCAAAAAAATAAATAAATTGAAAACGTTGATCACAGAGTTCAAGAACATGGTATTCAAAACGATCATTTTCAAAAAAGTGTACAGATCATTTTATTTGCGAAGTTAAGTCTTCTTTTATTCTATTACTGCAAAAGTAAAACCTTTATATCTTGTTAAATTATCTAGTTCTGTGTTGAGCGCTCTCCACAGAGGTTAAGCCGTGTTTACTTTTAACATTCTTAAGAAATTACAAATATCTTATTTTCTTAAATAAAGGACATTATTTTATTCGAAAAATCTTGAAAATTTTTACGTTCGAACGCCTTTACTGCAAATTTGTTTTTACATAGCATTCTTGTGATTTGATACCAAAAGAATTATTTATTTTTATCGAAAAACGGGCAAAAAAATAATATAAATTGAAAAACGCATCTCCCTATTAACAAGTTCACCGGTGAACATTACAAGAAAGATTAAAATTCAAAACGATCATTTATAATTTATGTATGACTTGATGTAACAGAGCACCCAGTCACAAAAAAAACTTTATGAACGTTTCGGAATTTAAGATGGTTCGAGATACTTTTTATTCTATTACTGCCAAAAGTAAACCTTTAAAAAGGAGTATGAGAGCATGTTAAATATAGATCAGTCCATCTGTGTTGAGCGCCTTCCACAGAGGTTGAGCATCAAAGGCACTGTTTACTTTGAGAGATTCTAAGGCCTGAGTATTTAATTACCTAATATATCTTTATTTTTAAATAAAACCTGACATTATTTTGTCTGAGAGATGTATATGTGTGTGTGTGTGTGAGAGAGAGTGTGTGTGTGTGTGAGTGTGTGATTGGGAATGTGAAATAAAATAAAACAGAGTTTTACGCAAAGAGTGACCCAAAAGAGACAGAGAGAGAGACAGACAGACAGACAGACAGACAGAGAGAGAGAGAGAGAGAGAGAGAGAGAGAGAGAGAGAGGAGAGAGAGAGAGAGAGAGAGAGAGAGAGAGAGAGAGAGAGAGAGAGAGAGAGAGAGAGAGAGAGAGAGAGAGAGAGAGAGAGAGAGAGAGAGAAAGAGAGAGAGAGAGAGAGAGAGAGAGAGAGAGAGAGAGAGAGAGAGAAAGAGAGAGAGAGAGAAACAAAAGACAACAGAGACAAAAACAAACACAGAGACAGAAAAGAGACAGAGAGAGACAAAGACAACAGGAGACGAAGACATAGGCAAAGATCGTAATCTAGTGGTACCAACAAACCAGTAATGTTTCATGCCTTTTCATAATGCTCATCGCTTGACATAGTTGATTCAAAGCTCTGTCTAACAAGGACAAAGAATGGAAAACGGTCGAGAATGGCTAAAATCTATTAGACCTGGACGGACTTTGGATCTCAAAGTTACGGGCCATCAATGGTAGAGCTGTGGAAGAAGGTCGTGTGGGCACTGCTCGTAGTCAGCTGCGTGCGTTGCCGTCCTGGAACTTTAAAAAAAACAGACATCTGTTACTTGCCAATCAAAATAATCCAACTCAGGTCTGCCCTTGAACCAAGCGTTGAATCAGCGAAGGAAGATCCAATGGTTTATTATCTTTTTTTGTGAGAGTAAATCAAAAATCTTGAATGGAAAAGCATCTAGAATACAATAAAAATTTAAAAAACCCAAAACAAACAAAAACAAGGTAGACACGCCATTTACAACCGAACTGAAAATCCAAAAACTCCAGCATTAAAATCTATTAGACGTCTAAACTTAGATTATCATGTCCAAACGATAAAAAAGCCAGCTCCTGATGTGAACAAAAAGGGGTGTCAAAACCTTTCATGCAAGGATGAAATCCAATTATCCAAAACATTTTCGGCCTATGACTCATGAGCACCAAACTAAAAATGACGACGTGTTTTTAAACGGGCTATTTTCGTGCTGTTAGTCGTACATCTTGAACACCAAAATCATCGACAGACGGCTCATTCTTTAAAAAATTACGGTGCTGTAAGTGGCTTGTGACAGTCTAGTCCGTACCGTTCCTTCAATGCCGTTACGGCCTATAGAATCCGGAATCTTATCCCCGGTTTGAAAATAGCAAAGTAAAGCGGAACAGGTGATGAAAATCACCCGCTGGAAAAAGGCAACAACTAGTATCAACGCATGTTTTCACTCCCAAGCTAAAAATGCTTGTACCCATTTGCACCTGGGTCGGGTGGGAAGCATGCGTGTTAAGTGTCTTTCCATAGGAATGCAACGTCGAATGGCTTAGCTTGCCAGATTTGAACCCGGGACCTCATGATCTCCAGTCCGGTAACCTAATCAAGCAGCAGGTCTTGCCAATGGCACCACACGTGCAGTTTAGCGCTTTCACGAAAAATTGAAAATGAATCATTTGTCCTCTGCCCGCGTGCAATATGTTGAATATCGTTGCTACTAAATGTTCTAATTTTTTGATACAACGAAACCGATGTCAACCTACACATAGCTCAGTTGTTCACACATGACTGTCAATCAAGGAAGAAGGCAGGCAAAGTACATGTAAAACACATACATGAATTTGTGGACGATGTATGGAGGAACAATACGAAATACGTGCAATTCTACAATTGCTATCATCACGCCATTTTACCATGAAAGATTGTCCACACTATTTCGCTGATTAAAAAGGTTAGGCATTGATATAATCAAACAAAACGAACTTTTAAGATCTAAATATTGAAATGCTAAGCTCATAAATATATTAATGAAACTAGACACAAACAAAAAGTAGTACTTCGCCAAGGCCGTCATTACCCCCATATGGCATTGTATTAAATGCCGCGTTTGATAATTCAACATACTAACATTGATATGATATTGCTGAGTAATAAAAATTCAAGTTTTCTTTTATAACATTGAATTATTGAAAATTAACAGTCTCAAGTGCCTTTTCTACTTTATGTTTTTTCCTTCTGATCCTGTATTATTTATGAGGCTTACATTCTTCCACAATTCTAGATTAAGATCTAGAAAATCTAAAAATTATGAATCCAATGAAATGCTAGGTATATCAAAATCTAGATCTTATCTAGATCTAGTTTCGACCTAAGATTGATTGCACTAGACATGTTATCTAGATGTTTTTTACAAATTTGTGACATTATCTACATTCTGTATTTATGATTATAGCTAGAGAATCAATATGTAACTCTAGACTTGGAATCTAATAAAATGCTAGATCTATCTAAATCTAGATCTATATGTAGTTTCGTTTCGGTTAAATATGGCCTGCGAGATCAAAGATCGACTACACTGGATCTAGATGTCGCTACATTTTGTCTATCATTCTTTAGAATCTAGATCTATCACGATCTTGATCTAAATCCCAGATTTAAAGTTGAAATAAACAATGATAATTAGATATATGCTTTATATTATAATTCCTGTCAACATGGCTGACACCTGTTAGCGTCGAGCTCCGGCTCGATAAATAGACTTTCCTCTCATTTCTCTTCACGCAGTGGTGAATGGAGCAAGGGGAAATGTTTTAAATTAAATATTGGAACTTTTAATGTTAAAGGTCTAAACAACAATGTGAAACGAAACTACCTGGACACAGATCTCAGCACATATAATATCGACATGATGTGCAATAGTCTGATCCCAATCCTGTTCATTACCTATTTGTAAAGGCAATGAGAGATGTCAGAAAATTACGAAGACCCAAAACTGAATAAGAAAGACTCATTCCCAGAAATCATTTATGCGTCGATGTAGAACTTGTTGGCATTGAACAAGTAGATGCCAAAAAAAAATACAGCAAGCACTCACAACTCACAGCTCACAATCTTATAGTCATTGTTGACAAAATGGAGCCCCTCACACTTACCAGAGAAAGTAAACTGAAACCCACCAAAACGTTTTTATCGCTCATCAGCGACCGCGAAGACATTTGAACATAGAAAACACACGTCCAGGATTTTCAACTATTTGGACAAGGAAGAGTCAAATATCCGTTAAAATTAACTATACAAATCCGTCGGCAAGTCCATCCTCCGAAAGGTGTTAGGGATCAACATCCCACAAAGATAACAAATATAGCATTTTACAAAAAATTGTAACGAAACACCCGTATCACTCCAAACTTTAGAACAAAGGTTTCAGAACTGTTTTTTGAATTCTAAATTTAGGCACATAAATAAACAAACAAAGGACTAGACCACAAAGGAGATAATTCAATAATTGTTTAGGTTAGATTGCTGTCATCACGTGAGCCAAGTGCTTATGGTGAGAAAATTTCACCCATTATTGCCATGTGGTCATTTCCCCGTGAGAAGTAATCACGAGAAAAAGGGACACCTAGCTTTTGCCGCTCTGTACAATAATTGATATGCTTGGTATTTATGTGCATGTACCATAAAAGGCTTGCATAGTCTTGTTTCTCTTTCATATAATTTCACTTCATACGAGCAACGTTTGTTTCGCGATATGTTTTTTTTGTATTACAGCGTTTCATGTTCAAATGTTGTACATTCGAGAACAGACAAAATCAAGCTTGAAATAATAAAGAAGGTTGGTGCGATAGTAATTGGAGGAGAAAGGTAGGAGGATAAGAAACAAAGATGTGCGAGGATGCATTGGGGGAGGGGGGCAAGAGAGGGTGGAATGTTTTAGTTGGTTGGAAAGGAGGGATTGGAAGATTAATCTAACGTTTGAAGATTAGATTTAATGTAATACTCGTTTCATATCATTTGTCTAGGGCATGCGGGAAGAGGAGAATGAAGGAAGGTTTAAAACCTCTGCGATATTTCTAAAATTTTCAATTCGAAAGGAACTACACAAACTGCGCTTCGTGAACCCTCGACAAATCCACCCTCCTTTATAACTGCGACACGTTTTTTGGGTTCTAACACAAAGAGAAGAGGAAACACTCCACGGGTACAACAGAAATCAAATAATATATCAGATGAAATGACTCATCCGACTGTATCTCTGTTTTGCAAAAGTAGTTACAAGGGCGTTGTAGCAGAACTGTATAGTGTTCTGAGTTTGTAATCACGACGCCACAGGTTCAAATCCCATGGTTGGTCCAGGTGTCTTTTACAACGTTTTCTGTGAGTAAAGGTAATTCACTCTGCTTTCCTTGCTTTCAGTACCCAGCTATAGGTAGCAAGATCTTGTCAGAGTATTAATAATACGAAGCGTCTAACAAGATTCTGTACTGTCTGCTCCTCAAGGAGTTGAGAAAGATTTTTTTAATGAAATGGCCTGTGGGAGAGGGGGGGGGGTTAAACATGTACAGTCGGTGAGCCTGCATTTGTGCGGGTATACATATTTTACATCCATCTTCATCGTTGCTTTTATAGGTGGATATTAAAACAATCTCTTGATCCTCCGTCCGTTTTTTTTTTGTATTCTCGCCTTAATCCAGAACAACGACTCAGCAGGCAAACAACAAAGGATCTACAAAAAAATGCTGAACTCTATCTATAGTCATGGTATAAGGAAGGGCAGGAAAGGGGACATCTATTACACAATGCCAGAAATGCTCGTGGATTGTGAATTTGACTTGGTATGTAAACCTACTTGTCGATGTTACGTAAAATGCTACAATAGTAAGATAATGGCTATTAAAAAAAAGATACTCATGATACTCTTCTAATAGGTGATGTCTTTTAGTTCCAGGAGAGTCATTGATGGTATAAATAAGGCTTTCTCACGACTCCAAAGGGATGACTTTACACCACTTACCAGCGGTAGGTCACTTCAATCACATTTCCCACGTACTTTGGAAGTGAAGGCACATCCATAACTGTCCGATGTCTCCTTGAACCGACATTCTGTTGAAATGTTTCTGTATTCTGTCACTCAAATACCCATGTACAACTGAAACAGGCAAGTAAAGCAGTGCGCAGCTACTTTACTAATGGACACACATAGGGTCTGACAGTTCAGAACTAGTGTTGATGTTTTATATATATATATATATATATATATATATATATATATATATGTATGTATACCATGCCCGTAGATGATGGTTAAGATTATTCTATTATATCACATATTATTATTTTCTTTCAACGATCAACTTTATATGGGTTACCGGGTGCAGGGTGATATCAAGTACCGGAACAATATTCGACACTTAAGTTAGGCGAGCTTTCAATCGTAGATGTAATGACCGGAAATGAAGGAATGAGTACAATTAACAATAACAAGTTTCGTGGATGGCAGGCAAAATAATCTTTTTCCAATCAATTAAAATACTGATTTGACCCAACATTTTATTCACTAAGAACCTAAAGCATGCTGTTTGGAACTACATGAGAAATATGGAGGTTGAGGCTGCAGTGGTTCCTGAGTTTAGTGCGGTCAAAGTTTGAGATATACAGTTTTATATATATATATATATATATATATATATATATATATATATATATATATATATATATATATATATATATATATATATATATATATATATATATAACAAATTTACGACGACTATTGGTTGGGGGAGGAAAAGTAGGGGACAAGAAACAAAGATGTGCGAGGATTAATTGGGGGCCGGGGTAGGGAGGGGTAGGAAGGAGGTGGAACGGTTTAGTTGGTTGGAAAGGAGGGATTGGAAGATTAAACTGACGTTTGAGAGTTTTTGAAGATTCGATTTAATGTAATACTCATTTCATATCATTTGTCTAGGGGATATGGGAAAAGGAGGATGAAGGAAGGTTTAAAACCTCTGCGATATTTCTATAGTTTTCAATTCGAAAGGAACTATTTAAACTGAGCTTCATGAAATGTGTTCAGAAGTAATAAGTAAAAAAAAAGGAAGATCCGTGGAAATTCTCGAGTGAATGTGTTCAGCTGTCAATTGTATAATAATAAAAGAAAAATCTTTATGACCCTCACGGTCCATGGGGCGGAAGTTTATCCAGGTTTCTGTAGTTAAGCGATACAGGCGATAATAATCACCTCCTCGATAGGGCCCAAATCTGTCGCAGGTTTTTACTCCCAAGCTGTTGCATATACCAATTTGCACTTGCGTTGAGTAGGGACATGCGTGGTGAGTGTCGTTCCCAAAGATCACATCGTTGGGCCTAGCATTGCTAGATTGAAACCCAGGACCTCATTATCGACAGTACGAACAACCTAATCACTAGGCCACAGATGCCACAAAACTATTGTATAGTTCAATGAATCAAACTTATTTTGTTTATATATTCAGCATCCACACCTGTGTTGTAATGCAGTTGTCAATATAACTGTCCATTGTCTTTCCTTCGTACCGGTACCAGAAAGCTTGTTCTCTCAAGGACTTTGAGCCGATTGCCAGCAACCTGTACGGCCAGTGTTTCACTTTCAATTCAGACCAGATGGAACCCAAGTAAGACAATCAATCTTTTCTTGCTGAATCGTGCCGTTCGTGCAGGCACCGAGTGGCATCGCGCCTGGCATTCCAATTTCTTTAGAGAAAGGAATATAGACTATCATCGGGCATACACTCGATTCAACAGGAGTCACCCATTTTGTCCAAGACGATTAATAAACGGAAAACAAAATCCATAATGAATTTGAATACATGCATGCCTGTATGTATGTATGTATGTATGTATGTATGTATGTATGTATGTATGTATGTATGTATGTATGTATGTATGTATGTATGTATGTATGTATGTATGTATGTATGTATGTATGTATGTATGTATGTATGTATGTATGTATCTCTCTCTCTCTCTCTCTCCCTCTCCCTCTCTCCCCCTCTCCCTCTCTCTCTCTCTGTCTCTCTCTCTGTCTCTGTCTCTCTCTCTCTCTCTCTGTCTCTCTCTCTCTCTCTCTCTCTCTCTCTCTCTCTCTCTCTCTCTCTCTCTCTCTCTCTCTCTCTCTCTCTCTCTCTCTCTCTCTCTCTCTCTCTCTCTCTCTCTCTCCCTGTCCATTTGTCTGTCTGTCTCTGTTGATTAGCTTTCTCTCTTTCTCCTCTCTCTCTCTCTCTCTCTCTCTCTCTCTCTCTCTCTCTCTCTCTCTCTCTCTCTCTCTCTCTCTCTCTCTCTCTCTCTCTCTCTCTCTCTGCTTTACCTCCTTCCCTGTCATTTGTCTCTTATTTCCTTATCTTTCTTTTTTTCCATTTTTTTTTTTTTTTTCTTTTTTCACTTTCTTATATTTCTTTTTATTACATACATACATTTGGTTTCTATGTTATGAGGCTTACTCATGGAATCTACGTGATGGGTCATCACACGACTGGCCACCTTGTGGCGCCATATAGTGTCACTCACGACCACTAAATCATTCTTGCATCGTTACTGCGTGACTGAGGAAGGGTGATTTTGTCCGAAACTTTTCTGTCTTTGTACTGTCTCTGTTCTATCTATTAGGCTTTCATATTCAATTTTGTATTTCCTCTTTACTAGTAGTAGCAGAAGTAGTAGCATCAGTACTTATATCATTATATCATCGTTATTTTTCATAGTTCTGATTTTTTATCTCTATCATTATCATTAACACCCTCATGAGCGTCCGCATCATCATCATCCTCATCATCATCCTCATCATCATCATCATCATCATCATCATCATCATCATCATGCCTTCATGTTATCATCATCACCATCCCAATTCTCACCATCATCGTCCTCATGAATGTCATCATCAGTGATGTCTCTATCATTGACACCATCTTCATCATTATTGATTTCAGTGTTAAAAACATAGTTTTATTTTCAGAACTATTGAAAGAGCTGGTAACAGAAATGGCCTGATATTGGAACTCGACATACAATCAAGCGAGTATCTTCCATTTATCAGCACGTCTGGAATCAAAGTCTTGGTGCATCCCCAGACGGACGTGGCATTTCCAGAAGACAGCGGCATCGTTGCTGGTCCTGGCCGGGCAACCAGTATTGGCATACGCAAGGTAGGCCAGTCCATACCGATTTCCAAAGGGTGAAGATGCCTATCTTCCCCGGACCAACATTTAACCAGCGACACCATATTATTATCTCGTTTGAGCGAGTTTTAACAGAAGCAAAGCCCAAAGAGGCGTGTTGGTTGACACCCCAGCAGGGTGCTTCACCTCAACCTCCAGGATTCACTTGTCCATGCCTTACGATCGCAAGTCACGGGTAAAGACGAGGTGCCAATTCGATGGAATTCAAATCCTCAAGGAGGTACCAAGTAATAGAAAGAAGCGGAGACTGAGACATGACCACAGAGCAAGAAGGTCTGATCCAGTTAGAAGGATTGACACCTAGTCCCATCGGAGACGGACGATAAAAGGAGGTCCCGTGTTTAGATCACAACACTCTGCACACGTCAAAGATCCCATGGCTGTTTACATGGAGGTCCGGGCAAATTTACAAGAGGCTACGGAAACCCCGAGATCGCCTTCATTGTGATGTTGTTAAAATAATAATAATTTAAAAAAACCAGTGTTCACCGTTACGATAAGAAAACTAATAGCAGCAACACTCTTTATGGACCTTCGACTAGGAACCCTATCTAACTAATTAAGCTTTCTTATCTCTACTTTTCTTTTTTTTTTTCTTCTTTTCTCTTTTTGTCTCATCAGCACGTCCTCGGTAGCATTGGACATTTAATTTGAAATATCATTGTGTCCAGATATAGGCCCTTATTCCCCAAACTAGATCCTGAATGCAATAAATAAAAATATTAATGATAACAACAAATTTAATAATAATGATAATTATAATAAATATCAAGGCTGACAACCGTTGCAAACTTAACCGGTGATCTCAGTATTAGTAATTGACTTACGATTCATTTAAAAGTATTATCACATAAAATATCACACAACCCCCCCCCCCCCCCCCTTTTCACACCAGTTAATAAAGGCAAACAAAATAGAAGCGATGGTGATACATTAAAACAGCCAGGTCTTTTCGTGTTGATCACGTTTTTCCGTCGCAATTTTCGGTCAATGACCCGCGTACTCCTAAGGCTTAGTTATAATTAACGGTTAGAATTGGGGAACGTATATTTAAATATACCCTGAGCCATTCAGGCAACAGTAGACGATGACTGCAGCTTTATGATATGTTAATTCTCTTTCCTACACTCATCCAATGGAACTTTTTTGAAAAAGTGGCAGTGGACTTTCTCTTTTGGATTTTTTTTATCAGACCGCAGTATAGTTTTGAATTGTCTGCAGCCTTTTAATGCTATTGCTTGGAAGGCCAAAAAGCAATGAGTTTCAGTAATCTAAATTAGAAAACATAAGTGCTTTTATAAATGTTTTAGTAGGTTCTTCGGAAATGAGATGATTTATAGGGGCAATTCTCTTCAATTTAATTATTTAGAATTTTACATAAATGATTCATCTGGTCATTTATGGAATGGGTACTGTCACGAATCGTTCCTAGGATTCTTACACTGTCAATAATTTCAGTTGTGGCACCTCCCAGGTTTATCTTGAAATCAGGATAAACGCTTTCGCTATGTTATGTTTACTCCCAAAAACTATCCATGTTTTCTTCATTTAACTTAAGTTTGTCTATCCATTATTTAGTGTCCAAGATGCATCTGCACTTTTACTCATGGTGGTCATTATATCGCCACTAAGCAATTGACAACCTTCAATATGTGATATGGCAAAAACTGTAATGCTTGAAAACATTTGAGAGCGGACCAGACCCTGAGGCACACCATAAGATAAAATCATAATTTTGTGACAGCTCCGTTTGCAATAATCACATGTGCCCGACATGGGAGGTAGGATCTAAACCAGGCTAACGCAGTGCCAGATATTCCATAGGTGGACTCAAGACGTTGAAGACGAATTTCATGATCTATCGTATTAATACATTGAGGATAGAGACTGGACCTTTGTCAATGATAACACGGAGGCCATTTGCAACACGCATAAGGGCAGTTTCAGTGCTATGGTTTTCCCTGTATACTAGTTGAAAGACCTCCAGGATATCCTTGACTTCAGGTTGATACAATATTTGCTCCAACACAATCGTTTTAAGAATTTTGGATATAAGAATTAGATTAGGACTGGGTCGACAATTTCGTAAAATTCAAGGATCACTGTTCGCTTTCTTCAGAAGAGGTCGGACAAGGGCAACCTTGTGAATATGTAGCATATCGCCTGTGTTTAGAGACATACTGAATATCTGTACAAAACAAGGCAAGAGTTCATCAAGACATAATTTCAAAACATTGGTTAGAATAGGGTCTAAATCACGCGTCTTCTTGAACTTTTTCTGATGAAAATTCATAAAAGTATTCCCACTAACATGGACAACAATTGTTTAGAATAAGGCTGTCTTTTGAATTTGGTTTTATTGACTGTATTTTGTTCAGGTAAAGGTACCGAACATATTTTATGTTGGAGGGCCTGATATTTTCTTTTTTTCCTGGTAGTTTGTTGGTAAGTCTAAACAAATCTCGAGAACTACTTACTTACTTTTTTTTTTTATCCTAGTGGTGAGTGAGAAGCACATAAGGCCGACACAGTGGGTCGCCATTGAACACGATCAGATGCCAATTTTGTCATTTCCCTCCACGTCCAACCCTGGATCTTCATCTCTTTTTCGATGCTTCTCCTCCAGGTTTCTAGCGGGCGACCTCTTCCTTGTTCTCTGAGGGGTCCATCTGAGGGCTATTTTACAGATGGTATCAGCATCCATCCTTAGGATGTGACCAGTCCACTTCCATGTTCTCTTTCTCGAGAATTAATCACTTTTTAAAATTTTTGAATCATAGTAGGACTGTTGTGCCTCTTCCACGGGTCCCTTGACGTTGGCTTTCTGTGACATGTAGATTTCTTATCACTTTCATGGCGCGTCTTAAGCGCTAATTCCGCGTATAGTTTGACGTCCTTGATGTTGTTAGGAATGCTGACAAAGTCACAGTTCATTTCGTCAAAATTTACTTTTTAAATATATCCAATTTTTATTATTTTTCATAGACATTTTTGTCATCTTACTGCGGATTTCATAATGGAGACTGTTGTGGTCTGATAGCAGTTTTTCCATGCTGATAACTGGGATTACGATGGGGAAATGTTAGAGGTACCGACCCAGGCCAATATATGCCCTTTTCTGTAAGTGGAGGTCTGAACGTGTTGAGTTACGTTACGATTTTATTTTCATGCACTGCGACACGTCAGGTGGTACTGGTTCAAGAAAGGTTTCGTGTTGGTTACCTGGGAGCGGCATTGTATCTAATCCCATGAGGCCTGACTGTGTGCATTAGACGGAGAGTTTAAACCTTGAAGATACATTTGTATCTAATCCCATAAGGCCTGACTATTAGACGGAGAGTTTAAACCTTGAAGGTACATTTGTATCTAATCCCATAAGGCCTGGTGCATTAGACGTTTAAACCTTGAAGATACATTTGTATCTAATCCCATAAGGCCTGACTGTGTGCATTAGACGGAGAGTTTAAACCTTGAAGAGACATTTGTATCAATCCCATGAGGCCTGACTATGTGCATTAGACGGAGAGTTTAAACCTTGAAGGTACATTTGTATCTAATCCCATAAGGCCTGACTGTGTGCATTAGACGGAGAGTTTAAACCTTGAAGGTACATTTGTATCTAATCCCATAAGGCCTGACTATGTGCATTAGACGGAGAGTTTAAACCTTGAAGGTACATTTGTATCTAATCCCATAAGGCCTGACTGTGTGCATTAGACGGAGAGTTTAAACCTTGAAGAGACATTTGTATCTAATCCCCTGACTGAGGCCTGACTGTGTGCATTAGACGGAGAGTTTAAACCTTGAAGATACATTTGTATCTAATCCCATAAGGCCTGACTGTGTGCATTAGACGGAGAGTTTAAACCTTGAAGAGACATTTGTATCTAATCCCATGAGGCCTGATTGTGTGCATTAGACGGAGAGTTTAAACCTTGAAGAGACATTTGTATCTAATCCCAATCCCATTTAAACCTTGAAGGCCTGATTAATTCCATGAGGCATGCATTAGACGGAGAGTTTAAACCTTGAAGAGACAACGATGTTAAGTTGTTGCCCCAGTTATCGGTGTCTGTGTCCTCGTGGAGAATATTTTCACTTAGACTTTTATTTGCGGCCAGCGACGCCAGATAGGCCGACAGAGCAACGTTCGTGTGGCATCAGAGTCCATTAAATACCACTGTGCGCTACTGGATGTTTGGCCTGAGTCAAACCCGTATCGTCAAAGCGGGTGTTGCAAATTGACTCGGCTGAAGATCGGATGTGGTTGTCATAGGAATAATAAATAAGATCAAGTTATGAGAAGCAAGGAGACGAACGGAGACTGAGGAGAAGGCAGGGAAGAGCGAAACCGTTTTTGAGCAGGAATAGTCCAGAATGTGAATTGTACAGAAAGAGTCTGTCCTCTGCCCTCTTGAATTGCTCCAGCTTTGTGGAGACGATTCTATGGACCAAGAATAAATTAGCCTGGCAGAGTTGAACGCGTTTGTGAGGTCAACCGTTACCAGCACACGTGCTACCAGGCCAAATGAAATAAGAGGTTAAAATATTTCTACATAATGGGTAAAATATTCAGGCACAAACTCCGTGTCCTTTGTCCTAGCCATATGGAATAAGGCTAAACATGTTGAATATAAAATCTGAAGGAGATCCTGAGTACAGTGTTGCAAGATTATGGGCCTTAATAACTTCTTTTTGAGTGGCATCTTGAATAACTAATCTACACAACATCTAGAAGTTGATTTTCATATAAAGGACGCTGGCTGGAGAGAGAGAATTAGATATAATTCATGCTGGAAGCTCTTGGTGGATGCGATGGCGCAGTAGATGATTCGATTGATGACCTCATGGCAGCCACTCAAGACGGTTGACAAGCCATGACTGACATTCACATCTACACTTCCCCATGTAAATAAAGAAAAACATTCAGATGGTAACGTAAAGGCCTAAGAGGAACAAACCTGGAAAGAACAAATGGATTTATGGATACGTGATCTTCTTCAACGATAGTTTCCATCTGTGCGATCTTCTTCAAGTATGGTCGACCTGCAGCAGAAGTATTCGTCTTTATTTAAATGCCTCACGAAATAGTACACTGTCACTGCACATCTCGCGTCCCCTTTCTTACTTCATCACTCATATGAAGCGGATGGCTTAGATATGTGCTGCTGAACCATGATCTGGTCACTCACCCCCCCCCAACACCGGCCCAATTTCCTAAGCGCCTGTACTATGCCACTAGTTTATTACATCGTTTTTTCGACATCCTCTCTTGAGGATTTGACTGTTGATGATCAAACATTTTATCCTTATCCTTATTTATCTTCTCTCCTTCAAAGCTTGAAACAACGCAATAAGATAACAAAAAAAGCATGCTAAGTTGAACATAAAACAAAACATCATTGATATTGCACTAAATATAATCCATTTTCCTTTATTGCAGAGGAGAGTTTTTAGACAGCCACCTCCCTGGGGATCATGCATTAATGTGGATGGTGCCAAGAATCCACGCATCAACATGTTTAGCGATCAATTTGAATACACTTCAGCTGTATGTGAGAAAACCTGCTACCAACGTACAGTTGTTGACGAATGTCGCTGTTGCGATCAAAGTTTCCCTTGCAACGGAAGTGCTCTCATTGAAATAGTTGGACTCGATCTAGAGGATGTAGAAATTGATGAGTGTGACGAAAGCAACAACAGTGTAGCTAACTGTTTGAGCCGAGTTTTGCACAATTACCTTTCTGGGAACTTGAGTTGCACAGAACAATGCAATCCATCTTGCCACGAAATTTCGTTCACAACCAACTATGCAACTGGGTCCTGGCCGGGACAAAACTTTGAGAGAACGCTGATATCAAAAGCAAAGATGGCACAAAGAAAGAGAAAGAAGATAATTACGGAATACCCTGATCCATTGACAAGTAGTTTCGTTTCTGGTAACTTTTTGAGAGTGGAAGTATATTTTGAAAGCTTTGTAGAAGAGGTGGTGTTGACCAATCCTGCTTATGATTGGAGTAAACTGTTGTCTGACGTTGGAGGGCAGTTAGGTTTATGGCTTGGGTTCTCCATCATGACGGGCCTGGAATTAATTGAACTGTTGTTTGATATCAGTACCTTTCTTTTCCGGAGAATCCGATCAGCTAGTACCCTTAGAACAGCTCCTGTAAATGTATTTTAAAATTTGGAACAAGAAACAATACATTGTATATCATCAACGTTAAATATTTATCTTAGTGAAAGAAAAAAAGAAAGAAAGACAAATTTGTTCGTTGGAAAATATGAACATTATGCTTTTCAGCATGTAAGAACACAAATCTGGATATTCTAAATAACCGACTAAGTAAACAAACAAACTGCAACAAGTCGGAACATTGAATGTGATAAATTGCACTGTTAGATAGATATATATATATATATATATATATATATATATATATATATATATATATATATATATATATATATATATATATATATAAGTAAAGTTTCATTCAAGGCCCTTAATACTCATTGAGCCAGAGCTTATCCCGGTTTCTATAGCGAAGCGGAACAGGTGACAATAATCACCGCTAGTCTGACACAGGTGTTTCACTCCCAAGCTAGTGCTTGTACCCATTTGCACCTGGGGAGAGAGGGGTAAATGCGTGTTAAGTGTCTTTCCCAAGGAACACAACGTCGGACCTGCCTTTGCTAGGATTCGAACTGGGACCTCATGATCTCTAGTCCGGCCACCGACGCCACTATATTGCTATATGCTTTTATGTTTATCTATTGTGGAGACTTAACCACATATAACATTCAATAGACGAGCTGTAATGAGAATACTGCAAAGTCTCTTGCAAAGATACTCGTCGTGTGCAAACCGGTACTAAGGAAACTTCATGTTGAAGACGCTATGATATTTTTGTCACACAATGCTTTAGTTTTTATATTTTCTTACATTTGATAAGGCATGTCCATTTCATTATAATTTTAGCTAAAAGCAAGCATCATCAACACCATCACCATCAACAGCAACAAAAACAGCAACAACAAACAAACAAGAAAACAATACAACTTAAGGCAAAGAGAAGATACATGGCCATCCTTTTTTTCAGTTAAACGTTAAGCACGTTTTGGTAACCTCTAATATTATAATATATTATCTTGTAACTTTCTTGTATCGATTAAAGTTTGCACCTGTGGTGAAATTTAAAATTAAGAAAAGTTATCTACATCCACTTAAAACTGTATTCTGTGATAGATCTTGGATCATATATAAAAAAATTTAAAACGTTTTGAAAAATAATGAATGAATGAAATTACAATAATATTGAAACTTTCCACATACGTACTCTACGATTCCACAGGAAATGGCAAATTTAAAAAGATGATAATGGGTTAAAAAATTTTTTTTTTTTTTTTTTTTTACTTTACCAACATTCATTCTTGTTTTTGAAAAAGGTATTACTCTAGACATTCAGGTCTCATGAATGAGATGTTGATGTTATATGAAGTGGTCTAAAATTTGATATTAAAATAAATATCAACTCATTGAATGATTTAAAAATTTATGTGGATGAGGATTTGATTGAGTTTAGATGTTTGCTTTAGTATTATAAGTAATTATTTTCTTTAACAGGTATAACTATATGCTACTTAATCAAATATTGTATTTTGCTATTTTATGTCTATTTTGTTTCAAACTATATGTTAGTAATACGTACTATACATTTCAAAGATGTGCAAGTCTAAATTGAAAACGTCAATACATAGTCAGCCCTAATCTGATATTGTAGTGTATTATAAGATGGTACTTAGATTGAGTAAATACAATTTGTACTATATGCTGGGCGCGATTATCTTTAACAAAATGAAAATGAATGACGATAAAACAGAGACAATGCTCATGTGTACTGAGAGAAAGTTAAGATCTTTAACTGTGGATGACATTGTACTGAAAGGTCAACATGTTGAATTTGTTTCAAATGTTAGGAATCTTGGTGTTTACATAGACAGAACTTTATCCTTTGATAGCCAAGTATGCTTTTATGAGTTAAAAAAATTGTCTAGCATTAGATCAAAATATTGACAGCTCCATTATTCAGAAGATCGCCTCAGCTTTTTTTACTCTTCAGGTGTGACTATTTGCAATTTTCCTCTTGTCGGCCTCCCCGAATAAAACGAAACACGAAATTTCAAAGAATTCAAAATGCAGCAGCTAGGGTTGTGTCTAAATAAATAAATTCAAATCATATAATATCGGATGTGAAAAAGAAATGCATTTGTTAGTCATAAAGCCATGGATCTAATACAAAGCTGCTGTGATTGCCATCCATTGTTTTTGTGGACACTCGCCCTTCCTACCTCAATCAATCGATAATTCCTTTAGCCAAGGTTTTTAGTTAGAATCGCAGGTATCGCGTTTGTTCATCTCGTAATTTACGATGGTATGCGATCTTCTTGCTGTTTCTTTCATTTTTAAAATCAAACAGTTTCAGTGAAATATGTTAATACTTACTTTGGCCTATACGTCTGGAACAGCCTGAACTTAAATCTTAGACGTGCCGGCCAGAAATATCGAAGCATTCAAAAAAATATTTATAACACACATTTTTAAGAAAATACTTTAATTCTTAAACATGTTAAACCTTTCACGTACTATTATTGTCTATGATTATGGATTTAACTTTTTCATTTTTATTTTGCATTGATGCTTTTGTTGTTGTATACAACCTTGCTTTTCATTTCCATTAAACAAAAAGATTTATAGCCAAACCATGGGCTATGCAGAATGTTTACATAATTGTATTTTACCTCATGTATGCTTGATATTGCATTAATGTATCTTTAATATTGTTCATGATTGTGTTTTTTTACAATTGTTTACATTTTAAAATGTCAAATCGTTTAGAGCCACTTTATGTACATTACATAAACGCTATATGTGCTCAATCATTCTTCTTCCTCCCTTCTTCTTCTTCTTCTTCTTCTTCTTCTTCTTCTTCTTCTTCGTCTTCTTCTTCTTCTTCTTCGTCTTCTTCTTTCTTCTTCTTCTTCTTCTTCTTCTTCTTCTTCTTCTTCTTCTTCTTCTTCTTCTTCTTCTTCTTCTTCTTCTTCTTCTTCTTCTTCTTCTTCTTCTTCTTCTTCTTCTTCTTCTTCTTCTTCTTCTTCTTCTTCTTCTTCTTCTTCTTCTTCTTCTTCTTCTTCTTCTTCTTCGTCTTCTTCTTCTTCTTCTTCTTCTTCTTCTTCTTCTTCTTCTTCTTCTTCTTCTTCTTCTTCTTTCTTCTTCTTCTTTTCTTCTTCTTCTTCTTCTTCTTCTTCTTCTTCTTCTTCTTCTTCTTCTTCTTCTTCTTCTTCTTCTTCTTCTTCTTCTTCTTCTTCTTCTTCTTCTTTCTTCTTCTTCTTCTTCTTCTTCTTCTTCTTCTTCTTCTTCTTCTTCTTCTTCTTCTTCTTCTTCTTCTTCTTCTTCTTCTTCTTCTTCTTCTTCTTCTTCTTCTTCTTCTTCTTCTTCTTCTTCTTCTTCTTCTTCTTCTTCTTCTTCTTCTTCTTCTTCTTCTTCTTCTTCTTCTTCTTCTTCTTTTCTTCTTCTTCTTCTTCTTCTTCTTCTTCTGTTCTTCTTCTTCTTCTTTTTCTTCTTCTTCCTCTTCTTCTTCTTCTTCTTCTTCTTCTTCTTCTTCTTCTTCTTCTTCTTCTTCTTCTTCTTCAACTTCTTCTTCTTCTTCTTCTTCTTCTTCTTCTTCTTCTTCTTTCTTCTTCTTCTTCTTCTTCTTCTTCTTCTTCTTCTTCTTCTT
>JAXRKP010000619.1:215000-230000 GCA_037039925.1 Doris montereyensis | reverse complement strand
ATTCATAAACAACAATAAAGGGACATAACATTTCAATTTCAGGTAATTCTAATTCTGAAAACGCATTATGCACAGAATATCATTTTCTCTACAGGAAGTAGATGCTTGATTGGGTCGAATGTCAACATTGAAATATGTTTGATCCAGACGACAGGATACAGCGATTATTTGATCAAATTCTTTTTTTTAAATCTTTTTTTTCTTCTTCAAATGTGACAAGTAAACATTTTGTAGCAGGATGGGGCCACGCCCCAGACAGCCACCGTGGCTCTGGCGTGGATGGAGGATAGGTTTTGGGATCTACTTGTGGGGTTACCTGAAAGACCGAGTGTATGAGCTTGTTGCTCAAACACTCGAACATTTGAAACAATAAATTAGACTCCGATGTCGCCAGACCAGGAAGCTAATGTGTGTGAAGTCGTGCAAAGTTTTCTGAAGCGTGTACGGGATGGTGTACAGCTAAGCGGGACACATATGGAGCATATTATCATTCAAGCTGATCAATTAATTTGATGTTAATGAGATGCAATAATAGTAAAATAGAATTAAATGTTTTGTAATTTGTAAATGTAAAATTGGAATTTAAATGCAATCGTCTGCATGATGATTTTTATTCCATATCGTTGACTTAATGTACGAATTTTGTTTTTGATGCAAGCCGATTTGTAGACCTACATTTTTTTTCAAAATTCCACCAATCCAGAATACCTTGTTCAAATTGTTCAAATCTTACAAACATCTTGTCGGCATCGGTAAATTCTATATTTTCCAAATGTTGCTTTAATGACTCGAATTTAGTCGAATCATAATATTTTTGAGCGTCCATTTTCATGCCACCATTTTCAAAGAACCAATTCGATCTTTTGAACAGAAGCACGTATAGGATATGTTCCATGGAAACAGGCCTTTAGGTTTAATATAACAACGTATCGCACCCGTTCTGTTACACATATCAACTTTTACACGAGTGTTGACAAATTATGAGATTTTTCACAAATGTGCAGCAATAAATGACTTCTACAATTGTCTTAACACAATTATATTATATCTAGGCAATATAAAATGTGTATTGTATTTCTGAGAACGTGATATTTTGAACAAAAGTATATCAGGTGATTGTCTATCGATTTATGAGAAATATTTTTTACAAATATCGAAAATTTTGTGAATACATAATAATTGTGTTGATCAGTACGGTAGTGATATGAAATACATTGATTCGATTTCTCTGTTTATGAGTGGTTGAAATTGACACGATATAATGATATGATGACATCATTATTGAAATGGATAAACGTAACGCAATGATTGGAACATGAGCTGTAAAGAACACTAATTGTATTGTTAAGAAAGAAATTAACCATAAGAAGTTCTCAATATTTTTGTCTTTACTTTATGACAGTAGTAGCAAACTCTCCTGCATCGTGATGCTACGTTGTCTGGCAGGTAGAGTAAAATTCACAGCTAACGGCTCATCAGACGATGAGTATTTTTTCTTCTTGGCCCAGGTAGATGAAATTGACACCTTGCAGTCTGGAAGGTAGAGAGAGGCATAACTTAATCATTTACACATCTCGTTTAATCAAAGTGCCGTCATATTTGAAATTTATGCAAAAAATACGCCTGTCTTGACAACTTTGGCATGTCAGGCGTCTGCCAAAAGTCATTTTATTAGCCGGTCTGTGTGTGTTGTTAAAGGGCCAATTTATATAGTAAACATATTTCCTGCGATATCATTTTGATAGGCAGACCGTGTAGTTAGGCAGTATTTTCTTAGACCGCTGCTACTGTTTTGATAAATGGTATGAAACTGTTTTTAGTCCCGCCACCGCTTGATGATGTTTTGTTTTTTAATTCACATTTATTTATTATTGAAAATTCAATAAAATGGTTGTATGTCATTTCTGTGGCAATGAGAGCAGTAAATTATGTTACATGTTTTTATTTTCTTCTAGAAAACTGTCCTCGTTTGTTGAAAAATGTTCGTCTATATTAATAGTTAAATAATATAAAAAAGAACATATCTCAATACTTTAAATTAAATTGTATACATTTCCAATCATTTTGTGAAACGATAGAAGGTAGGCTTTATGTATTAATTGTTACATCGATAATCTCATGGTACAAGGAAAGGAAAAGTGGTTGTCTTGTTATTTTGTTGTTTTTTTTACCCATACATTGTTAAATTAATTGGAATTGAAACGCTACAGAAGAAAGTTTGAGGACAACACAGAACCAATACACCCATAAGACGGTGCGTCCACTAGAATTGTTTGTCACCTCAAGACTCGTATGCAGTTTTGCCAGCTTTAGTCAGTTATTGGCTTCGTTTGCCTGACTACGCGATTATCCTCTTCACCGTCATCCGTGCAAGTAACTCATTGACAGTGTAGTGACCTTGAACCCTCAGTCAACTTGTCAATGTGAAAATTTGGAGTTTAAAGTTTGTTTTAAGACTCAACATTGTTGCACTGTACTTTGTTACTTTAGTTGTGTTTAATCATGTTTTAAATGTTCTGAGTGAACCTGTGGTATAAAACGGCCGAAGTATTGTTTTTTTTTTATAGATCTAATGGTTTACCTAGATTCTACATTTTTGATTCCCACAATGTGGAGTATGTGTCATGCTGCATGCACACAGTCAGATGGATTTCCTCATAAAACGAATACCCACAGCTACATGGATTTCTCATAAAACGAATACACATAGTTTTGTGGTTCCTCATAAATCAATACGCACGGCTTATATGATTTCCTCATAAAACGAACACAAACAGCTTTATGGATTTTCTCCTAGAACGAATACACACAGCTTCACATATTTCACTCATAAAAAGAATACACACAGCTACCTTGAATTCCCTCATAAAACGAATACACCCAGTTTTATGGTTCTCCCCTATAAAAGGAATACACACAACTTCATGGATTTCCTCATAAAACGAATACACACAACTTTATGGATTTCCTCATAAAGCAAATACACACATCTTATTGGATTTCCTCATTAAACGAATACACACAGCTTTATGGATTTCCCCGATTAAACGAATACACACAGAAGCCATGGGATTCCCGATTAAACGAATACACACAGCTTTATAGATCTCCTCATGAAAAACCAACACACACAGCTTCAGGGATTCCTCGATTAAACGAATACACACAACTCTGACAGAAAATAACAAGGCTTGGTAGGGGGCCTCAGGGTGGCAGCCCACACCATCTACCTAGGGTACAGTAGGCTAATCTCTGCATATCAAAACTTAACTGACGCAGAGAAATGAATATAATGTACCCGTCTGACCTTTTCAAAGACGAAAATGAAACGAACATGGACTGTGATTTTTGGACCATGGAAATGTTAGGGCAATAAATGGAAAAGAGTTAGAATTAGTTGAAGAAATGGAAACATTCCAAGTAGATATTTTGGCTGTTACAGAAACAAAGAAAAAGGAGAAGGAATAGAAAATGTAGGACCAAATCTTCTCAGTAGTAGTAAAGATAGAACTTCAAAGGCATGAAACTAGAAAGTTGGAAATTTATAAGCTCATGGCTATTAGAGGTAAATATTAAAACCAAAAAGGAAGATAAATTAAATTATTGATAGCATATGGACCAAAATGAAGACGCCACTAAAGAAGAAAAAAGGTACCTTCGAAAACGATTTACAAATAGCTACAGAGAATTGGAACTAATGGTTATTTAAAACGCTAGAATAGTAAATAATTTAGAAACGTCAGGAGGAGTAATAGGTAAAGAAGGAGAGACTTCTCCAAATGGAGACAGACTAATAGATTTTTTTCCTAAAGAATAACATGACAACAGTCAACACCTTTTTTCCTCGTAAAGATAACCACAAATAGACAATATAAATGAAGAAAGGTAAATTAAATTATTGATAGTGCATTGGATACAAGACCAAATGAAGATCTATTGATCGCCACTAAAGAAAACAAACAGAAAGGAAAGAGAAGAAAACTACTAAACTTGAAATAGAAGAACTAAATAAACCCATGGTAAAAGAGATATACCAATCTAGGATAACAAGATTAATCAAAAGGCAGATGGATCTGAATGATAGCAGAGAAAAGTGGCGTAAACACAAACAGGAAACTAAAGGAGATGGTTTGAGAATAAAACTAAGATCAAAGAAAAGATTTAAAACAAAGAGACCAGAGGATAGGACAGATTACTGAATAAAAGAATATGTATGGCAAAATGTATGAACAATGGGAAGAGTTTGGACAAAGACTATGTAAGAAAGCTATCAAGGAAATCAAAAGGATGTATGAAGAGTAATGTAACGACCAAAGCATGCCCAATACTACAAATTAAGAATGCCAAAGGAGAATCATAATGAAAGAAGACAGCCAAATCACGGAATAATGTATAATACGGGTTGCCTCAGTGCTTGAGAAAACAGGCCATTTTTGAACAAATTTGACATAATCTCCAAATTTTGCATATGAAACAAAGAGAATCCACCAAAAATGAAATTAGTTTTACACTCAACGATTGTAACAAGTAATCCAGAGTGGTAACAGACAGCTGAAGACGATAGATATTCAATGGAAGAAATCTATAAGAAAAGTGAAATTAGGAAAAGCCCATTCACTCTTGAACAGATACATGATGTTTACCCGATGAAACATATTTGATTAAAACACCAAGAGAGAGAAAATGAAGGCAGTTCACTTGCTTTTTTTTAAACTAATACAACGTGCAAGTATGCCAACACAAATATGTAATTGTCCCCAAACAAGAACAACGAAAATTATATCTGATAGTTTTAACCAAACGACTGGAAAAAGGGAACGGTAGTGCCAAATTTGCTCACAGCTTTGAGAAATGATCAACTAATGGAAACGTGCTTTAGCAAACTATAGAGTTACAGAAGAAATAACCAATATCTTTTGAAAAGACGCACCAGGAAAAGTATTGGATCTGGATCAGGATATCTAGATTTGGAATGGATTTGATCTAATCTGGAAAGATCTGGATTTGGATCTAGATCTGATTTGGATCAGATTGAATGAACTAGATCTGGATTTGAGTGGATTTGGACTGGATTTGGAAGAAATGTACAAAGAGCAAAATGTGCATAAATTTATAATTAGATCTAAGAGTAAGAGAATATAGAGCTTTAGTAAAGTCCTTGTTTTATAGATTGTTTCACTAGAAAAGAAATTTGACACTGTAAGTGAGGAATCGAATACGCTTGGCAAGTCCTTAAAAACGCACACAAACTAGAGCAAAATTTAATACATTAACAGACACATAAACACAATAAAACAAACAACATATGCAGCACATACCACTCCAAAAAGATAACTAAAAAAAGAGTGATCGGTCACGAGAAATGATGAAACATATCAGATCAGAATTTAAGATGAAATAGAACCGTTATCATTCTTCCATATTGTTACCGATTATGTCTGATACACCAATCCAATAAATACCGTTTAGGTGGCTTTATCCTAAGTCCTCTGCTCGCTTTGTTGTCAGACTAAGCAGCGCTCCGGATTTCAGCAGAAGAGTTTTGTCCGGCAAATGGGGCATAAGCAAATAACCCACCTTCCCTCCTTCAGACTGATCGTTCTTGCAGCTAAATAAACCAGGATGAACTGTCTTCCAATTTTCTTGGCCTGAGAATTGGACATAAACTAGATGAATCTAGCACGTTATCAAATTCCTTATCCTGATCTACTTTTAGATTTTGTAAAACAAAATTGATAGAACCCAATCCTCAGGACACTGGTAAGAATTTGTTTTAAAACGTGAGGAATCAGGCAAGTCGCATAATTAATAATTAGGAAATTTCCTGATTAGATCATAATGTCTGTCCCGGAAACGCAAACAAACTTAGGAAGGTTAAAACCTAGGCCTTCGATTTAAGACTTAAGCCTACTCTTGGTTATGAATATATTTAAATAGGAGTCAATATCGATGTGCTAATCAGACGGCTCAGAGCTAGTTTAAATTTGTCTTTTTCCTGAAAGACAGCTAAATAAAGTTTATCGAGCGATGTTTATTGTTTTATACCCTTTTCGGTATTTTAAATTCTTTTATATCTTTGTACGCTTGTTAAAGTATTGTTTAACATCTCATAAGGATGCAAATGCAAATCGCAAGGTTAATCAATACAATGTGCACAACAAAAAATGAAGCAAAGAATGCAATAAATATAACCATCTATCTAGGTAAGCAAAAAATCGATTTTCTATCAAAAACTCAAAATATGGCAGTATACAAAATACAGTTTCTTGTTTCTTACTCTAACCTCCATGGCAGAAACCTGGATTGGACAGTGAATGAGAGTACAAGCAGCTGAAATGAAATATCTAAGAAGAGTAATAGGAGAGAACGAAGAGAGAGACAAAATCAGACAGACAGACAGACAGACAGATAGAGAAAGATCAAACAGAGAGACAAAGCAGATGGCATAAAAACCAAATCAATTGAGATGGTTTGGGCATGTAAACAAAATGAATGACAATAGAATCTGTCAGTATACAGTGCTAAAGCCCAAGGTAAAAGACAGAGACAGAGACAGAGACAGAGACAGAGACAGGAGAAAGTGAGGAAGACAGATATGAAAGAGGCATTGAAGCATAGAAATTTAACTTTTTGAAAGAATGTCAGGACAGGGCACTAAGATCAAAAGAGAGAGAGAGAAAGGATGCCTAAGAAAAAATACAAGGATAATGAAATGCAAACAAAAGCGGGAAACTATGTGAAATAGATAAATAAATCCAGAGCAAATAGAGGTAAATCTATCCATGCACAGTCGAGGAGGACAAAACTTGTTATGAAAGTTAACAAAACACTCTGCCTACCCCCCTCCCCCCTCCTCATCTCTCTCTCTCTCTCTCTCTCTCTCTCTCTCTCTCTCTCTCTCTCTCTCTCTCTCTCTCTCTCTCTCTCTCTCTCTCTCTCTCTCTCTCTGTCTCTGTCTCTCTGTCTCTCTCTCTGTCTCTGTCTCTGACTCTCTCTGTCTCTGTCTCTGCCTCTGTCTCTGTCTCTTTCTCTCTCTCTCTCTCTCTCTCTCTCTCTCTCTCTCTCTCTCTCTCTCTCTGTCTCTCTCTATCTATCTACTTCTCTATCTCTCTCTGTCTCTCTGTCTGTCTTCTGTCTGTCTGTCTGTCTGTCTGTCTGTCTAAAGTCTTTCTCTCTCATTTTCTCTCTCTGTCTCTCTCTCTCTCTCTCTCTCTCTCTCTCTCTCTCTCTCTCTCTCTCTCTCTCTCTCTCTCTCTCTCTCTCTCTCTCTCTATCTATCTATCTCTGTCTCTCTCTCTGTCTCTCTGTCTCTGTTTCCTTGTATGTATGTCTGTCTGTCTGTCTGCCTGTATGTATGTCTGTATGTCTGTCTGTATGTCTGTCTGTCTGTCTGTATGTAAGTATATATGTATCTATGTATGTATATGTATGTATGTATGTATGTATGTATGTATGTATGTATGTATGTATGTATGTAAGTATATATTGTATCTATGTATGTATGTATGTATGTATGTATCTCTCTGTATCTCTCTCTCTCTCTCTCTCTCTCTCTCTCTCTCTCTCTCTCTCTCTCTCTCTCTCTCTCTCTCTCTCTTTCTCTCTCTGTATCTATGTATGTCTGTATGTATGTATGTAAGTATGTATGTATATCTATGTATGTATGTAATCTCCTGTATATCTATGTCTATATGTATGTATGTATGTATCTATGTATATATGTATGTATGTATGTATGTATGTATGTATCTGTCTCTGTATCTCTGTATGTATGTATGTATGTATGTAAGTAAGTATGTATGTATGTATGTATGTGTTTGTGTGTATATATATATTGTAATTCGCTATGCTATCTTATGTATGTGTGTGTATCTTAATTATATATATATATATATATATATATATATATATATATATATATATATATATAAGCAATAATCTGTCTCTCTGTATTGCAATTCAGATATCATACAACGATCATAGCATTGGTAAGACCAACTCTTTATCTTTTCTCTCTTTCTAATTAATCCCATGTTTAAACGCTGACGATAATGTATAATACGGGTTGCCTCAGTGCTTGATTACATAGAAAACAGGCCATGGTTTTGAAATACCATTGAAGGGGGATATTGAGGATAAAGATCAGCTTCACCACACGCTCCACACAAAGCATTATGAATTTTGCAATAATTTTCTATGCACATATTTCAAGTGCCATCTGAATCCACCAAAAATGAAATATTAGTTTTTACACTCAACGATTGTGCGTTATCATCACATTCATTCAAGTTTTTGAAGCGTAGGGATGTGTGCCAAACGATGTGGTAACAGAGAATGGATATTCTGTTGTGCTTTATGATGATAGTGCTATCGTTACTTTCTTTGTGTTTTTCATACTTACACGTAGACGTGTCTGATAGATAGATGCTATTATAGCATCCAAATGTTGATGTGACATGTGGAGGTTTTGGAACGCCTGAAAGGTTTTCTGCATCTCAATGTGTATCTCATACATGTAGGCTACTACACATGTTACATGTTATCCCATTCACTCTGTAGGCCTGTTTCCATGGATACGCGCGTTTTATGATGTTTTTGTGTTTCGATGAAAACATATTTTATTTTGCATGAGGTGAACACACTTCACGTGCAGAGTGCTTATGAAAATGTCTCCAAGGCGTCTGTTCATACTTGCTTTTTTTAATATAGATACTCAATAAAAACAACGTGTAGTAAACAAGTTTGTTGTTCTCCCCATTTGCGGACGATAAACACAAATATGTAATTGTTTTTTTCCCCAATATCTTGAAGAACAATCACCAAAATTATATCTGATAGTTTTAACCCTGGCTGAGTTTAATGAGTCATCAACATACGCGTCTGGACCGACCGTGGGCCGATGATAAAGTACGTCGCGGCGTTTTGTTAAATTCCTGCTCACAGCTTTGTGTTTTTCCTCCTAATCATGCTGGCAGCACAAATCCACATCCTCCTCATCATCATCAAACGTGACCGATTTAACAAATCCATGGGAAAACTAGACTTACAGAAGAAATAACCAATTCGATCTTTTGAAAAGACGCACGTATCGGATATCCATCAGCATCGTCATCACCACCCTCCTTCTCTTCCTGGATCTGGGGTCTGGATCTGGATCTGGAAATGGATCTAGATCTGGATTTGGATCTAGATCTGGATTTGGATCTGGATCTGGATTTATACGGTTTTTGGATCTATTCCACGATCTATTATGGATCTCAAGATCTGGTTGGATCTGGATCTGGATTTGGATCTAGATCTGGATTTGGATCTGGATCTGGATTTGAGATCTAGATCTAGATTTGGATCTGGATCTACTTTGGATCTGGATCTGGATTTGGATCTAGATCTGGAAATAGATCTGGATCTGGATCTGCATTATTAGTTGCAAAAATTGAATATTTTTTCAAAAATGTGCCCATCTTTTTGGTTGTTTTCATAATTTTCAAATACAATAGATCTAAGAGTCACACAGACATACATCCAGATAATATAGGCTTTAAGTTTGAAAGTCTCTTAAAAAATGAAAAAGTATTGCAGTTGATAATGGAGTCTGGAAACTGAAGTGATTGTTTCACTAGGGTATGGTTTTAGGAAGAAAAAAAATTATGTTTGTATGAGTAAGTGTAATCATCACTGTGTTTGTGGTTGGAAAAGGTATTTTTCAGCAATGAATCACATACGCTTCATGAAACAAGTCTTTATACAAAGTCACATATAAAAATACCTCAAACCACACAAACACACATACATACACAGACACATAAACACAACGGTTTGTCATAGCAAACAAACACCACATCATACGCACGCATACCATTCAAAAAAGATAACTAAAAAGGAAAGTGATCGGTCATCTCTAGAAATAAAAAAGATGAGAAACAAATTTAAAATATGTCCTTGATCATTAATCAAGTTAACAGAGATGAATCTCCTCCGAAATATTTTACTTTTCTTGGGACCGTTATCATTCTTCCATATTTTCTATTACAAATTATGTCTGATACACCAATCCAATAAATACCGTTTAGGTGGCATTTTATTACATACATTCCTCTGCCGTCTGCTCGCAACAAGTTTGTTGTCAGACTAAGCAGCGCTCCGGTTTTCTATGCAGAAGAGTTTTGTCCGCATCTGTGATGTCTCTGATTTTTCCCCTCTGTGGGGAAAGGATACCCTGCTTAAGGGGCTTATATTTGACAAATAACCCACCTTCCCCCTCCTTCAGACTGATCGTTCTGGCAGCTAAATAAACCAGGATGAACTGGTCTTCCAATTTTCTTGGCCTGAGAATCAGCAGTATGGTATTAGGACATTACGTCTTACGAAACTAGATGAATCTAGCACGTTATCAAATTCCTTATCCTGGATCTACTTTTAGATTTTGTAAATCAAAATTGATAGAACCCAATCCTCATGGACACTGGTAGTAGAAAGGGGTTGTTTTAAAACGTGGAGAAGCCAGTCTCAAGTTTAGTAGTAGTAGTAGACATAGTGGTGGTGCTGGTTGGTGAATCATGGTAGTAGTAGTATAATTAATAAGTTGTGTAGTAAATTTCCCGCCATTAGATCATAATGTCTGTCCCGGTAAAGGTAGTAGTAAAACTTAGTAGTAGTAGTAGTTATACTACCTAGGCCTTCGATTTAAGACTTAAGCCTACTCTGGTTATGAATATATTTAAATAGGAGTCAATATCGATGTGCTAATCAAGTTGCATGACTAAGAGGGGTCAGAGCTATTCTATTAGTTTATTCTTTAATTTGTCTTTTTAGTGAAAGAGTAGTCTATAGTTTCTTTAGTACCAGCTATGTTATTTGTTTTTCCAAGTTTATCGAGCGATGTTTATTGTTTTATACCCTTTTCGGTATTTTTAAATTCTTTTATATCTTTGTCTCTCTCTCTCTCTCTCTCTCTCTCTCTCTCTCTCTCTCTCTCTCTCTCTCTCTCTCTCTCTCTCTCTTCTCTCTCTCTCTCTCTCTCTCTCTCTCTCTCTCTCTCTCTCTCTCTCTCTCTCTCTCTCTCTCTCTCTCTCTCTCTCTCTAATAGTAATCATGCAAAATTTACACTGAACGTGCGAAATGTATATAAATTACAAATGTATCGATGCAATAAGGAACAGAGTAAACAACTTATCTGAAATTTCCAAAAATGCCAGTTAGCGCTAGCTCATGTGTGATGCCTGAGGTAGCAGTACTTAGATCTAGATAATAAATATTTTTCGTTTGTTGTCTGACGTGAAGGGCTATATCCGAAACGTCCCGTGTTTGTTCTGTTTATTAGTGAGTCATATTTCGCCTAATAATACTACTACTACTACTACTACTACTACTACTACTACTACTACTACTCTACTACTACTACTACTACTACTAATATTACTACTACTACTATTACTACTACCACATTATTGTTATTACTTACTCACACTACACTACTACACACACATTACTACTATTACTGTTATTACTATTACTACTACTTCTTAGTAGTAGTAGTAGTAGTAGTAGTAGTAGTAGAAGTAGTAGTAGTAGTAGTAGTAGTAGTAGTAGTAGTAGTAGTAGTAGTAGTAGTAGTAGTAGTAGTAGTAGTAGTAGTAGTAGTGAAAATATTTTAGAAGCATAGGTACACGACATCGATGTGCTACCGTCAATAGCATGCACAGAAATCAGTAATAAAAGAAAAGTGTGGGTCACACACAGAACATTGCTCTTTATTGTCATTGTCCTCATTTTTGGCCTCATCAATTATTGTGTACAACAGAGAGAGAGAGAGAGAGAGAGAGAGAGAGAGAGAGAGAGAGAGAGAGAGAGAGAGAGAGAGAGAGAGAGAGAGAGAGAGAGAGAGAGAGAGAGAGAGAGAGAGAGAGAGAGAGAGATAGAGAGAGAGAGAGAGAGAGAGAGAGAGAGAGAGAGAGAGAGAGAGAGAGAGAGAGAGAGAGAGAGAGAGAGAGAGAGAGAGAGAGAGAGAGAGAGAGAGAGAGAGAGACAGAGAGAGAGAGGGAGGGGAGGGAGGGAGAGAGAGAGAGAGAGAGAGAGAGAGAGAGAGAGAGAGAGAGAGAGAGAGAGAGAGAGTCCAAGAGAGAGAGAGAGAGAGAGAGAGAGAGAGAGAGAGAGAGAGAGAGAGGGAGGAGGGAGGGAGGGAGAGAGAGAGAGAGAGAGAGAGAGAGAGAGAGAGAGAGAGAGAGAGAGAGAGAGAGAGAGAGAGAGAGAGAGAGAGAGAGAGAGAGAGAGAGAGAGAGAGAGAGAGAGGGAGGGAGAGAGAGAGAGAGAGAGAGAGAGAGAGAGAGAGAGAGAGAGAGAGAGAGAGAGAGAGAGAGAGAGAGAGAGAGAGAGAGAGAGAGAGAGAGAGAGAGAGAGAGAGAGAGAGAGAGAGAGAGAGAGAGAGAGAGAGGGAGGGAGAGAGAGAGATAGAGAGAGAGAGAGAGAGAGAGAGAGAGAGAGAGAGAGAGAGAGAGAGAGAGAGAGAGAGAGAGAGAGAGAGAGAGAGAGAGAGGGAGGGAGGAGGGAGAGAGAGAGAGAGAGAGAGAGAGAGAGAGAGAGAGAGAGAGAGAGAGAGAGAGAGAGAGAGAGAGAGAGAGAGAGAGAGAGAGAGAGAGAGAGAGAGAGAGAGAGAGAGAGAGAGAGAGAGAGAGAGAGAGACAGACAGACAAGACAGACAGACAGACAGACAGACAGACAGAGAGACAGACGGACAGAGACATGGACAGAGAGTCAGACAGACAGACAAATAGAAACAGAGATGGTGGGAGATATGGGGAATAACCGCAATATTATTATGTTGCGTGCACGTAAATAGGGGCGGTCGAACGTACATGCCAGGTTACATAATGATATTATCATATATTTGTATATTATTATAATAATCATGGCTACCTTATATAAAAGGGGCGTGCTAAGCGATGGCAAACTATCGCATTATGCCGTATGCCTAGAAAAAGCAGGGCGCTACTCCAGATCTGAGTAAGGGACTTACTTTCTTTTCTTTTTCCTAGCCTACGTCAAAACCACCCCACGGCTTGCCTCCCTCCCTCTTCATGAGCTAGATGCAGAGGATTTCGCTCTGTAGGCCGAGCTTAGTGATTTTAAAATTTGTTAACAACATTGTTCCCCTTCTATCTGTAAGGAGCGACTAACTAATTGTAATCGATTCTGTTACAGTTTAACTTCATTTCACTGCTGGACGTCAGTCAATCTAATTGAGTACGAGGTAGTGATTAATGTACTGCAATTAACTCCCTTTGTGTTTTAAGAATCGTGAATTTTATCAATATTTATTTTATTTTTTACTTTGAAGCAATAAAAGACGTTCAATATGGATCAACCCATGATGTTGGGAACTATGCCGGTCGAAAATGAAACCGACCCAAGGATGCTGCTCCCCGAAAAAAAACTATTCTTAGCATCTGGAAAGACTTTGGAGACAATACGTCGATGCATGGGCTTGGGCGCGCAATTCACAGCAAAAGGATTTGGAAACGGATTGTATGGACATTGCTGGTCATCAGGGCGGCTTGCGTTGCGAGCAGTAACTTGTACCAAACCATGGTCAACTATTTCTCCTATCCGGTTACAACAAATATAGAGTTGAAATCCCGCCGCAGAATGGAATTTCCCGCAGTGACCATCTGCAATCTGAATCCAGCTCGGCTTAACTACCTTAACCGCCAAATTCAAGATACTTTGAATGAGAGCATTAAGGTAAGTAATGGCAGCATATTGATATCATAAAGGAAACAATTTTTTCTTGTTCATTTATTTTTTCTCTTTGTTGTTGATGTTTATTTCCGTATATTTTATAATATACTTACGTCCAAAAGAAATGCGAAAATTTCACCGTCTCAATTTCATGAGTTGTAAATGCCCAGACACGTACATTTTACACTGTGTAATTTCTATGACTTATACTCACTAACCATATCCCGAAAATGCATGATTACACACAACCACGTGTCTTACATGGAGCCAAACAAAAGTATAACAATCATGCTGGGACATGAAACAGCTCATTATTATTGGTTAATATTTATCATGTGACAAGTACACATCATAAAGGTATAAATATCAACATTTGGGGTCTACTCGCTTATTTTTTGTTGTATGTTAATCGCCATGACACGTCTAATACCAGAATTACGACAATGCGCCACCGGCCGTATTGAGGCTGGAGAATGATCAGCAATCATGGCAAAAGCCTTGAATGTACATGTTTCAACAATATGCAGGCTAGAAAATCGTTTTCAACGTACCAGCAACGTACATGATCTTGCAAGGCCCGGCAGGCGAAAAGCCCTAGATCCACGCCAAGAACGCATCATCTGCCACTCTCATTTTATGCATCCCTTCAAATCAACCGCTTCATCAGCCAGAGAAAAGAGAACAACCAACAATAGGCCTGTGTTGTCAAACCATGCGCCAGATCTTGCCTCGTCGAAATTTGCATTGCTATAGACTTTTACGCCGTCCAATTACGTCTCCCACCAGAGGCAATCTCGACTGGCTTGGGCCACAACAGCAATGGCAATGGGACAACATTTTATTTACAGACGAGACGAGATTTTGCATCGATCGGAGTGATGCATGCATCCGAATATATCGCCGCTCCAGAACACGGTTTGAAAAAAACAACATGTTGGAAGGATCTTCCGTTATGTTACAAGTGACATGAGGAAGGCACATCGGTGATCTGTATTCTTTCAGAATCTGCAATCAGGACATTGAGGTTGCATCATCTCAGCAGCATACGTGCAACAAAGTTTGCAGCCTCTCATGGTGCTATTTCTGGACAGGCCCGAAGGTGTGATTTTTTTTACAGGACAATGCACGTACGCATATCTAGACATGCACTGACATTCCTTGCTGGACTGACCAAGCCTCAGCGCAGACCTCAACCCAATTGAGAGCACTTTTGACATTATTTGAAGACAAAGGTCAATAATGTCCAAATTAGGGCCCCACTGTACA
>JAXRKP010000619.1:187500-207500 GCA_037039925.1 Doris montereyensis | reverse complement strand
TTTTTCTCTCAATTTATTCCCCAGAGAGGTGACAAGCCGGAAAAACAGGAGCGAGTATTCAAAATGCGATTTTCGAAGTTTTATGACAGTGTCGAAATTGACAACGCCACCAGCCCGCATTACTCAATATCAGATATGATAGTGGACTGTCGCTTTGATTTGGTAATGTGCATGAATATTGTTGTTGATTTAATAGTAATAATATTTTGTTTCTTCATTCATAATACATCGATGTATTGTTTTATTTTAATCTTTCATACAGTGTCTTATCATTAATTTGTTCTTGTTAAATCATACCATGTTGTATCGATATAATTTGTTTCTTCATCCATACAGTATCGTATCGTTTAGTATATTTATTCATACAGAATTGAATCGTTTATGGGGTCCTTTATAGAGTGTTTCATCGATTTGTTTGTTCATTCTTACAGTGTTATATGATTTTCTTTGTCCATTCATACAATGATGTGTCATTTTGTTTTTTATTTATTCATACCGTGGTATATAGTTTTATTTGTTCATTCATACAGTGATGTGTAATTTTGTTTTTTTATTCATACCATGTTATATAGTTTTATTTGTTCATTCATACAATGATGTGTCATTTTGTTTTTTATTCATACCATGTTATATAGTTTTATTTGTTCATTCATACAAAACTGCATCGTTTTCATTGTTTACTCTTACAATGAAGTATCATTACGTTCGTTTATTCATACGGTATTATATTGTGTTGTTTGTTTACTTATTACTACTGGGTAGCGCTTAGTTACCTTGAAATGAATGTATCGAAAATACTCCGCCATTATACAAATCATGAGTCCCAAACTCATGGCTGCCCTGCGTTGTTAGCGTTCAATCTGTGCTGGAAATTGTGTCACTCACCGGCGGCATAATTTGTTTGTTACTTTCATTACGTCCATGGTAATGGTGGTTTTGGTTTTCATGGCTAGACCAACGCACCTTAGGCTTGACCCTTGCGTTCGCACCGACAGCATTTTAAACGTTAACTGATTTTGAAGGCGCATAACAAAACGTGTACTCAGCCTCTACCAGTCTTTCGTCCGCCTCCGGACAGAGCTAAGCCGCGACTCCGAAATTTTGAGTGACACGATTTAATTAATTCCAGATAATATGCGTCACAGCGTAAACTTATTTTTGTCCTCATACGCTCATACAAAGTTAAATAAGAATTATGTAAAACGATGAGGCTATTGGGATTTTAATAAGAGAAATAGGGTGTTTGAAATAGCCGGCACGAGTTTCCTCACAAGTAGGGCTAGCGTAGTTAGCCCCGTATCAACCTGGGGTTGCCAAGTGCTATTTCTATGATAGGGGTGATGTTACAGGAAATAATATCCTGCTCATTTTTTACGTGCTCCCAAATGTGTTACTGGTAGGTCCTCTTTCTTTTCAATTCTTTTTACGTCGTGCGTTTATTTTTGCTGCATTCCTCTTAATTTACTCCCGAAATCATCGTATATGGAGAACAGGGTATTGAAACAAACGTGTTCAGGCTAGGATTCACTGTCCTTTTCCTTTCATTCCCTTACATGTGTCTTTATTTTTGCTATATTCCTCTCAATTCACTCTTAAGACCACCTCATTATGATGGACAAGCTTTGATGAAACAAACGTAATCAGGTTGTGATACAATAACTAACAGCCATAGTAGATCACTATTCAACTCCCAAATGTTTGAATTACTTGTCGATACTTCAACACAAACATTTTTAACTCGAAATGGCATCTAGCTCTCCGAAATTATACTGCGGAGTTCGTTAAATTAAGGAGTTCATAATTATTCATGAATGGACCGGTATTTCCAGTACTCAACATTTCTGTTAAATTTGCAAACAAATTAAAATTTATTACATACTATTACGACGAAAAATTGATGTTTAGACCTAAGCTTAGTTCGATTAAACTAGTTTTGATGAGTCACTTTCAATTGGAATATGGCCAAGTTCCTCGCTTTACTCAAACAGTTTCAAAACGGATGTAACGAGTTTTCTCTCAAACCGCTCTCAGTGTCTATTCTATATTTTCTTGGCAATTTGGAACCCAAATAAATTTAAAAAGTACAAACTGCCGATACTAAAAACAAGCTCTACTTCTTTTATGATAAGAAAACGTATTAAGTTTAATCGTATTACTGTTATGATTTTGCTAAATACGATTCACAGCTCCATACTAATTCAAGGAGCGATACATACTTATACTATATCAGTTTTGGGGGAGTAGGGGGAGGATTGAGCGATTATAACTGAAAATGGTAAAAAAAAAGTGTAGAAATGTTTCGGTAACTTGAAAAGCTACAGATGGTAAGAGATAATTGTGAGGAACATTTGTTTCGCATCAAGCTCATTATTATAGGAACTTCAAGTCGTCTGTAGTCTGTGTGAAAAGTTTTTGGAAATCTCTCGGACATGCTGCGGTTTTGTTGCATATGTTTGAACAAAATCCAAACCAAAACGTAAGGAGTTGAGGCTGATAACATCAACCACTTTAATCCATCCCCCAGAGGGTCAAGGTCATTAAAAGCATAATAAAATGATATGTCACTCTCACGCATCGTGGTTTTGAAACATAGAAAATGTTACTAATCGTAGGCACGATACCAACACAAGAATCGACAATAATTGTAGTCGATTAAATTATTAGCTCGCCGCAAACCCCTTTAAATGATAGAACCGTATCGCAAGTCAAAACGATCTAAATACAGTCTCATTGTAAAATTATTAACTGTAAGTTTATAGATAGTGTGATATCCGAAGTTGATAGATTTGACACAGGGCGCTCAACACTTTTCCTAACATTCTAACGAAATACTATGAAAAGTTTTTTTTTAAATTTGTTGTCTTATTTGTGTTGCTTTTCGCAACACTTGACGGTGCCATTAAAAAGAATAATAAAGTAGCAAACCTTTGAGTGGGTATAGAGGAATCATGTCGATCGTTAACGTCAATGTTTTCGAGCGGAACGTGCCCAGGCTGTAGGCAAGAGAAAACAACAAAATAATAAATAATATATCGCCTGACTGCTCTACTTTATAGATAGCAACTGTTGTGAGATATGGGGCTTTCCTCGCTCGCTAGAGTTCCATGGTTTGAATCTTGATAATGGTTTACTGTTATCTTTGTGTGTGTGTGTGTGGGGGTTGTATGTAAAAGCCCCTATCTGGTCTAAGGTATAATATATCAAGCGTGTGTTGTCATATCCAAAAAGAAAATGAACATTGGAATGTATTACTATATCAGACTTTCTAAAAGACCTCCCATATTATGAATAGCTGTTCCATATCCTACCCCAATCTCGATATAACTACACCAATGAACTACCCTGACAGCCAAGTCCTTAATTGTCTCTTTTTTTATAAATACAATCTATCAATAACAGAGAGTATAATATAATCATTGTCATTATTCTGGCAAGCTAGTTGACCTGTTGGCCGTTCAGAAATAAAATAACACAACTGCTTTTTTTATTCCTGATGAGGGTGATTAACATCATTCTGCAATGTAATACTACACACAGCACTGAGTTAGTAACACATAATATTAATTAACCTCGAGGTCAGCATAAAGCAATTGAAGGATGTGTGTGTGTGTGTGTGCGTGTGTATGTGTGTGTGTGTGTGTGTGTGCACACACGCCCTGTGCATAATTTGCTGGGCACAGAGAGATGGTGCTGTCCGTTGGGCAATTTGTGATTCCCAGAAATATCAATGCTTTCTTAACAGGGATACTAGCAGGCAACACAATTTCTAGTTTACAAATTCATTACGCTGGTAACATGAACATTCTTATGTCCATTTATACCCAGGGGGAAAAGAGGAGAATAATGTTAACCCGTTGGAGCCATTACCGGACAATATTCTAATACATGTATCAGATTTTCTGGTAGGATTAGATTGATTCCGTCCAATATAAGCAGCAACTCCAGGGTTTGAGTTACCTGTCTCAATCCCCCGCCCCTACCCCCTGTTTCAATCCCCCCGCCCTTACCCCCTGTCCCTACCCCTAACCTCTCCCAGAACAAAACGTATAACTAGTGTCACTGGATTTTAAACTAGAGCATGTTCACACGAGATCCATCAGGTTTTCCGTCCATCTCAGATAGTTAGCATTCTTTCTTTTCTTCGTGTATGGGCTCACACGAGATACATTTTTGTAGGTACATGTATTCCTGAAGGCATACCGTAAATCGTAGTGTGGCCAGTACCGGTAATCCACCATCCATCGACATGGATGCTATCTCTTTTTTGATTTGATTTGATTTGATTTGATTTGATTTGATTTGATTTGATTTGATTTGATTTGATTTACCCACATCCACAACTAAGATGATCTCGCGGTTTTAGGTAGGATTTTAAATTTTACCTGTACTGCCTTGTAAAACAGCCACGGGATCTTTAACGCATACAGAGTGTTGTGATCTGCACACGGGACCTCCTTTTGTATAGTCTCCGATGGGACTTAGTTGTCGATTCATCTACCTGGACCTGGGGAGTAGATTGTATTCGAAAACTATCGAGAAAATGTTTCAACCGTAAACGAGACTTGAACGCATGACCTTTGTGTTGGGAGGCTGACACCTTGCCTCTGGAGTACTGAGCCCCTTGGTGCTATCGCGGATAGTACTACGATTTCGTTGGTTTTTGTTGTTATTGTTGTTTTCTCTGTTTTGTTGTTGTTTTTTTTGTTGGTTTTTGTTTTTGTTTTCGTTTGTTTTGGGGTGGGGGGGCGGCTTGTTTTTGTTACTTTGGGGTTGTTGTTTGTTGTTCCTGTGCCCGATCCTATTCTAATGACGCCATTTGGTTAGCATTGGATTAGTGTTCAACATGAAATAATTGACAAATAGAATTAACCAAGTTGTAACATTTTATGCAAGCACACTTTCAGTTAAGTTTTAATTGCACACTTACTTATCTTCCCTTTCTCCTTCCGAGTCACGGGCAATTCTCCTTCCCACTCCCTACAGAGATGTTTTTTAGAACTGGAACCTCAAAAGACGTCGGTGGTTGTCGAGGAGGTTAGGCTGTCAGACTTGAGGTCATGAGGTCCCGGATTCAATTTTAACAAATTTAAGTCCGACGTTGTATTTCTTGGGAAAGCCAGTAAGGCGCATTATTCCCACTCGACCCATGTGCGAATGAGTACAAGCACTAGGTTGGAAGTACAAACCTGTATCAGACTAGCAGCATGTCCTGGAGGTGATTATTATTACCTGTTCCACTTCACGTCACAGAAAACCGGCTCTATGGGCCGTAACAGCTTTGAAAGAACTTTATTTTTACTTTACGTTACTTTACTTTACTTTACTTTACTTTACTTTACTTTACTTTGCTTTGCTTTACTTTACTTTACTTTACTTTCCTTTATTTTACTTTTCTTTATTTTACTTTACTTTGCTTTACTTTACTTTACTTTACTTTACTTTACTTTACTTTACTTTACTTTACGTTACTTTACTTTACATTACTTTACATTACTTTACATTACTTTACATTACTTTACATTACTTTACTTTACTTTACTTTACTTTACTTTACACATTACTTTACATTACTTTACATTACTTTACTTTTACTTTACTTTACTTTACATTACTTTAATTTACTTTACATTACTTTACATTACTTTACATTACTTTACATTCACTTTACATTACTTTACATTACTTTACATTACTTTACTTTTCTTTACTTTACTTTACTTTACTTTGCTTTGCTTTGCTTTGCTTTACTTTATTTTACTTTACTTTACTTTACTTTACTTTACTTTACATTTACTTTACTTTACTTTACTTTACTTTTTCTTTAGTTTACTTTACTTTACATTCCTTTATAATTTACTTTACTTTGCATTACTTACTTTACTTTACTTTACTTTACTTTACTTTACTTTACTTTACTTTACTTTACTTTACTTTACTTTACTTTACTTTACTTTACTTTACTTTACTTTACTTTACTTTACTTTACTTTACTTTACTTTACTTTACTTTACTTTTTACTTTACTTTACTTTACTTTACTTTACTTTACTTTACTTTATTTTACTTTACTTTACTTTACTTTATTTACTTTACTTTTTATTTACTTTAATTTTTATTTACTTTACTTTATTTACTTTACTTTACTTTACTTTCTTTATTTTACTTTACTTTACTTTACTTTTTACTTTACTTTACTTTTTTACTTTACTTTACTTTACTTTACTTTACTTTGCTTTACTTTGCTTTACTTTGCTTTACTTTGCTTTACTTTGCTTTACTTTATTTTAATTTTACTTTTTACTTTTTCTTTTTTGCTTTGCTTTGTTTTTATTTTACTTTACTTTACTTTAATTTACTTTACTTTGCTTTACTTTCCTTTACTTTACTTTAGTTTACTTTCGTTTAATTTACTTTAACTTTACTTTACTTTGCCTCTTGACTTACTTTAATATATATATATATATTAATATTACTATTGCTTAATATTATTACTATTTAATATATGTGGATTTTACAATCTATTTTGTTTATTTTACGTCATCACAATCCATCACTCAGATAATTTCATAATTTATGTGAATTTTACGGATTACCTTTCACCCATATTGTCATTAATATACTAATATTGCCTATAGGTCCATAAAGAGAATGGCTACAAGATCCGCAGTGCGCTCCTTTTCATGGCGAGGCGATGGGTGCAGACGCTGTATTAGGGGGAGGGGGAGGATTCGATTCTATACCTTGTACCCATAGCTTATTTATGTTTATTCTTATGTATGCCTCGTATTTGTTCCTACAGGGCTCAATGCTATTTTGTGTCTTTTTTTCGTCCCTTTGACATGTCCTTTGCTTCACTGTTTGTCTTTACCAACAAATTGATCTCTAGCACACATTTTGTACCACTTAGTGGTTAGTTTAGCCTCTATTTTCGATTGGGCTTGATACAATATTTGACCCCTATCGTCTTGTATATGAGAGGGATTATGAACATTGCCAACGATTTTTTAAAACAAAAATGTCTGCAAAATGTTTTCCAGACAAACATTTGACTAGTAACGCGAGGGTTGAACCCAAGCCATCCAAGTAAACAGCTTTTTCCTTGCCCTTCGTGCCTTTGGAGGATGACCCACTTCATGCTGGTCTTTCATTGGTATCACGGAATTTAAGAACTGCTGTAATAATGGACCCCCAACCCGCTTACCTAAAACGGAAATTCCGTGACCTCCCTCTCCTACAAAATAACCTCGCCCCCGCCCCCAAAAAACAAAACAAAAAACAAAACAAAACCCCAAACCCACCAAAAACAACACCAACCAAAACAAACCACAAATCAAACCCATGAATAAACAAGACAAAAAATAAATAAATTGAAAACAACAACAATGCAACAATAAGCAAATTTGTCAATGTACATGCTAACATGCCTAGGCTAGCTACATGTGATAAAGACTACAGAAACAGTACAATGTTTTTTTAATATTTTTATTATTCTATCATTGTTATCAGGGTCCTTGCTACGCGGATGATGATTTCCAAACTTTTGATAACTTCAAATATGGAAAATGCTTCAGCTTCAATGCTGGTCTAGAAACAAGGTAAAAACATTTGAAACGTATAATGGGCAATAAAGTATATTATTACTTGTTATAAAACAGCATCTTCGTCAATGTAAAATAGGTTTGTATATTCTGTTTTTGTTTATTGGTCTGAATTATCGTTTTGATTAACCATGCACTCAAACTCGATTGAAATGTCAAATGCAAAGTTTCAAAAGAGAACAATAATATTGATGCTTCATGCGTGTTTGGTATACATAATGTAACGACTGGTGTGAAAATATAGTATCCCCCTCGCTTAGAAGACAGAAGTGAAGTGAAATGTAATCTAGGCAAACAAAATACGCGTACCTATGGTCGAAATGAATATGTTAACAAAACATATTCCGCACACTTCTGTTTCAACAACCGCAATTGAAATACGATTTAAGAAATCAAAGGAATATTATTCAGAGAAAAGAATAACAGTAGAAGAAACCGATAATCGTGTGCCATTATTATTAATCTCTATCCAAGATGACAGTCTAACGTCAAATTTCGGCATTTAATTCTTCAACGTACCTCGAACTGATTGGTAAATTTAAGGTGATATTAATTTGTCAGAGGCTTAAAGGAACTAAAAACTGTGAGTATTTCTAAAATAATATCTAGCTGACTTCCATTCTGGATCGATGCCAGCACAATAATAATGGCGACAGCTTCTCTGAAAATAAAATCATGAGGTTGGAATGTTAAAAAGCATTGCTTGTTTTTGTATTTAGTTCTCGACAAATCAGGGAATATTTGGCCATCATCCTATTCATTACTTTATATAGTAATACAGTTAAATAAACTGCCAGCACGTTCAATTTAAATGCATCTATTGACTGTGAGAGTACGTGCATGTGTACATGCTTTTTTCACACCATAAAGCTCACCATTACATTTGATACAAGTGTCTCCTATTTTAAAGCGAATATTTTATATTTTTATGCTGGTACATGCATCTACTTGCAGCAGTGGTTCTTAAGCTCGGTTCGATCGATGCCCATGGGTTAAGCGAGTCAGTCCCAGGGGTTTGGCGGAGGTCAAGACGCACAGACACTGTATGTGTGTCCGTTATTTTTTTTTTCAATTACAAAGGGTTCAGCGAATGCTCGTGTCAAATTGCGGGGTTCAGTAGTACCTCCAACAAGGTTAAGAACTCCTGATTTGCAGTTAGGCATTCCACTGTACAATTATGAGATAATGGCCACTGCAATTCGGAATACTTTGCTGGATCATCAATTTCCATGCCGATTTAACCCATAACACTCAGGAGATTACATTACAAGCCCTAAGAATTAAAACGTCAGAGACACGGTTCTCGTGTGCCTGGCTTAAACATGACCATGTAATCTTAACGACACGTTGTATTATGAAAGCACATTGCCTGGAGTAATACGTATTGGTTAATTGCTTTGGCTATCAAAGAAATTACAGCTGATAAATATATGTCTTATCAGAAAAGAGAAGGAAGGCTATAAAGCTGAATGACTAAATCTACAAGAATATTGTTTGCTTTTGCTTGTTTTCAATTCTAGATATACTCAAAGCAACTGTAGAAAAGTAAATAAATTTAGTTGTTTTAGTTCTACATGTACTCAAATCAACTGTATAAAGTCAATTTAGTCGTTTTTAATTCTAAATATACTAAAAGTTACAGTAACAAAGTAAATTTTATCGTTTTTATTCTTTAATATACTCAAAGCTATTGTAACAAAGTACATGTATTTGTTTTCATCCCTTGATATACTCAGACCTACTGTTACAAAGTAAATGTATTTGTCTTCATCCCTTGATATACCCAGACCTATTGTAGTAAATGTAAATGTATTTGTTTTTATCCCTTGATATACCCAGACCTATTGTTACAAAGTAAATGTATTTGTTTTCATCCCATATACTAAGAGCTATTGTAACAAAGTAAATGTATTTGTTTTCATCCCTTGTATACTCAGAGCTATTGTAACAAAGTAAATGTGTTTTCATCCCTTGATATACCCAGACCTATTGTAAACAAAGTAAATGTATTTGTTTTCATCCCTTGATATACTCAGACCTATTGTAACAAAGCAAATGTATTTGTTTTCCCTTGATCTCAGAGCTTGATATACCTCAGAGCTATTGTAACAAAGTAAGGCGAAATATGACAATAAGTGACAATTCCACTAATAAAGACAGAACAAACACGTGACGTTTTGGGCATAACCCTTTGTCTGACAACAAACGAGAAATATCTAAAATCTAGATCTAGATCTGAGCTCTACCTCAGGCATCACACAATGTGATGTCAGAAGAAAAACAGAAAGGAGGAAGAAAGAAAGAAAAGGCGGTGATGAAAAGAAACGTAAGTAGAAGGGGATATGAAGAATATATAGGAGTGAGAATGAAAGGTGGGAGTAAATGATCCCGCTCTCCACGAGTCTCCTGATGCCTTGCAGGCGGGTCTTGCTTGACCAAAGGCTAAGGAAGTTAACCCTGACAGAAAACAACCTGCTGTCTTCCAGGCTGGTCTTGAATGACCAAGGGCTAAGGGAGTTCACCCTGACAGAAAAATAACAACCTGCTGCCTTGCAGGCTGGTCTTGAATGACTCAAGGCTAAGGGAGTTAACCCTGACAGAAAATAATAGAGGCCTGATAGGGGGCTTCAAGGTGGCAGCCCCATCATCTACCTAGGGTACAGTGGGCTAATCCCCTGCATATCCAAAACAACCAGATTCAGAGAAGTAAAAGGAATATAACCGGCTTGCTCTTTGGAAGACGAACTTGGACATGAACATGGACTGTGATTTTTGGAACATGGAACATTATGGCAATAAATGGAAAAGAGTTAGAATTAGTTGAAGAAATGGAAAAATTCAAATTAGATATTTTGGCTATTACAGAAACAAACAAAAAAGGACAAGGAATAGAAAATGTAGGACCGAATAATATTTTAAACTTCTCAGCAATAGATGTCAAAGGTAGAGCAAGAGCAGGAGTAGGCCTCTAGTGCATAAAAGGCGTGAAAAGCTATTAGAAAATTGGAAATATATAAGCCCACGGCTATTAGAGGTAAATATTAAACCAAAAGGACGAGAAATTAAATTATTAATAGCTTATGGACCAAACGAAGACGCAACTAAAGAAAAAAGATATCTTCGAAGATGATTTACAAATAGCTGCAGAGAATCTTAAATCCAAACAGGAACTAATGCTTTTAGTAGATTCAAACGCTAAAGTAGGCAACAATTTAGAACCGTCAGGACGAGTAATAGGTAAAAGAGGAGAGACAACAACTTCTCCAAATGGAGAGAGATTAATAGCCAACACCTTTTCTCCTCATAAAGATATCCACAAATATACAAGAGTAAATGAGGACAAGTGTGAAAAGTCAATGATAGACTACATAATAGTTAGCAGCTCCCTTTGGATGCAAGAGTAAACAGAGGAACAGAAATATTTAGTGATCATCACTTAGTGATTGCCAAAATGAGATTACTAACTGAGGAAAACAAACAGAAAAGGAAAGAGAAGAAAGCAACTAAACTCAAAATAGAGGAACTACATAAACCAGTAGTAAAACAGGTATATTATCAATCTAGGATAAAAATATTTATCAGTGAAAGACAGATGGATCTGAATGATAGCACAATAGAAGAAAAGTGGCAGATGTATAAAGAAACGCTCCTCAGTTGTACTCAAGAGATCTGTGGTAGGAAACAAATTAAAGGAGATAGGAAAAGAACAGCATGGTGGAATGAGAATGTCAAGAAGAATAAAAGAACTATCGCCAAAGGAAGTGAGCAAACTCCCATAGTCGGGCACACGCTATCAATATCCCTGACCCTTCACCATCCTCTACCCTACCTCATCCGCCCCACCACCACCCCCACGAAAATATCCTACCCTAAGTCTGCCCTCCCCCCCCACTCCTTCCCATCCCGGGCAAAGTTGGGTCCCTCTGGCAGTTCACACTCCGTGTGCTTATCTATGGTACTCAATGGTAGGCATCTTTGCACATTTTTTCACGTTCACCACTTACCGGAAGCAACTTTGCGCACGTCTCCTGACTATTACGGAATACACCCTATTTCATTACTAAGGAAAAAACACTTAAGACTTCGTAACTTCGAAAGCATATCAAATAGTGCTAATTGGCATTTCAGATAAGTCGTTTACTCTGTCCCCTTATTGCATCGATACATTTGTAATTTGTATACATTTCACACATTTAGTGTAAATTTTGCCTTGATTCATACTTCCTTTCATTCATTCTCTATCATTTCTTTTTTCTAGACCATGTGAGATATAGATCTAGTCTTATAGTTGTCCTCTTTTTTTTCGTTCTTGTTTCCACATACTTACACCTCTCTCTCCATTTCTTTCTTGCCTGCTTTTTTTCTTGGCTTCTCTCTCTCTCTCTCTCTCTCTCTCTCTCTCTCTCTCTCTCTCTCTCTCTCTCTCTCTCTCTCTCTCTCTCTCTCTCTCTCTCTCTCTCTCTCTCTCTCTCTCTCTCTCTCTCTCTCTCTCTCTCTCTCTCTCTCTTCTCTCTCTCTCTCTCTCTCTCTCTCTCTCTCTCTCTCTCTCTCTCTCTCTCTCTCTCTCTCTCTCTCTCTCTCTCTCTCTCTCTCTCTCTCTCTCTCTCTCTCTCTCTCTCTCTCTCTCTCTCTCTCTCTCTCTCTCTCTCTCTCTCTCTCTCTCTCTCTCTCTCTCTCTCTCTCTCTCTCTCTCTCTCTCTCTCTCTCTCTCTCTCTCTCTCTCTCTCTCTCTCTCTCTCTCTCTCTCTCTCTTCTTTTTATCTCCTTCTCACCTTTTATTACTTACTTATTTTCATATTTTTTATTTCATTCTAGATCTGAACCTTCCATTCTCGCTCCTATATATTCTTCACACCCCTTCTACTTACGTTTCTTATCATCACTATCTTTTTCTTTCTACCTTCCTCCTTTCTTTTTCTTGTTACATCATATTGTGTGAAGCCTGAGGTAGTGTTTAGATCTAAATCTAGATTTTAGATATTTCTCGTTTGTTGTCTGACGAAGGGTTATACCCGAAACGTCACGTGTTTGTTCTGTCTTTATTAGCTGATTTGTCACTTATTATCATATTTCGCCTTTGGCTTCACTTCACTGTGGCTCCTTCGTATTATGTAACAAAGTAAATGTATTTGTTTTCATACCTTGATATACTCAGAGCTATTGTAACAACATTAATCTAATTGTATATATTTTTAAGTCATGTATGCAATGCTATTGTTACACAGTAATTCAAAATCAATTATTCATCTTGTCAGGATGATACAGAGGGCTGGCAACAAAAATGGGCTCGTATTGGAGTTAGACATTCAGCAAGATGAGTATCTCCCCTTCGTTAGCACCACAGGTATTACGGTCCTGGTGCATCCCCCATCACAAATGTCTTTTCCAGAAGACAGTGGAATAATTGTTAGCCCAGGAGGTCTACCAGTATTGGAATACGTAAGGTAAGTTGTTCTATTCTCAGCATGCACTTCAGGTACGGCTTTTGATGTGCAGTCTCCACTACAGGGGACTATTTAGTGATATCAAGGGTTTGTGAGACAATTCATGTTGGTGTCAGCCCGTAAATAAGATAGGTCAAAATAATAGCAAAAGTTATTAGAGTGTTAACATGTAGATACGATAGGTCACTATAATAGCAAAAGGTATTAGAGTGTTAACTTGTAGATACGATAGGTCACAATGATAGCAAAAGGTATTAGAGTGTTAACATGTAGATACGATAGGTCACAATGATAGCAAAAGCTATTAGAGTGTTAACATGTAGATACGATAGGTCACAATGATAACAAAAGGTATTAGAGTGTTAACATGTAGATACGATAGGTCACAATGATAACAAAAGGTATTAGAGTGTTAACATGTAGATACGATAGGTCACAATGATAACAAAAGGTGTTAGACTGTTAACATGTAGATACGATAGGTCACAATGATAACAAAAAGCATTAGACTGTCAGCATGTAGATACGATAGGTCACAATGATAACAAAAGTTATTAGAGTGTTAACATGTAGATACAATAGGGCACAATGATAACAAAAGTTATTAGAGTGTTAACATGTAGATACGATAGGTCACAATGATAACAAAAGTCATTAGACTGTCAGCATGTAGATACGATAGGTCACAATGATAACAAAAAGTCATTAGACTGTTAACATGTAGATACGATAGGTCACAATGATAACAAAAGTCATTAGACTGTCAGCATGTAGACACGATAGGTCACAATGATAACAAAAAAGTATTAGACTGTTAACATGTAGATACGATAGATCACAATGATAACAAAAGTCATTAGACTGTCAGCATGTAGATACGATAGGTCACAATGATAACAAAAGTTATTAGACTATCAGCATGTAGATACGATAAGTCACAATGATAACAAAAGTTATTAGACTGTCAGCATATAGATATGATAGGTCACAATGATAAAAAAGTTATTAGACTGTCAGCATGTACACAAGATATGCCATGATAGATATTAGACTGTCAGGTCGATAAGATAAAAAGCAAAAGTTATTAGACTGTCAGCATGAAGATACCATAGTTCACAATGATAAAAAAAGTTATTAGACTGTCAGCATGTAAATAAGATAGATCACAATGAAAAGCAAAAAACCCTGTTTGTGTCATGACGCAGGTAAGAAAAACTAAGTTTTGTGTCAGTACACATGTAAAAAAAAACATGTTTGTGTTGCCACGCATTAGAAAAACTTGTCTGTCAGTACACATGAAGAATAACCATGTTTGTGTCAGTACTCATGTAAGAATAACCATGTTTGTTAGACTGTCAGCATGTAAATAAGATAGATCACAATGTTTGAGCAAACACCATGTAAGAAAAACCATGTTTGTGTCAGTGACACATGTAAGAAAAACATGTTTGTGTCAGTACACATGTAAGAAAAACCATGTTTGTGTTGCCACGCATGTAAGAAAAACTACGTTTTCTGTCAGTACACATGTAAGAATAACCATGTTTGTGTCAGTACACATGTAAGAATAACCATGTTTGTGTCAGTACACATGTAAGAATAAACCACGTTTGTGTCAGTACACATGTAAGAATAACCATGTTTGTGTCAGTACACATGTAAGAATAACCATGTTTGTGTCAGTACACATGTAAGAAAAACCATGTTTGTGTCAGTACACATGTAAGAATAACCATGTTTATTTTGTGTCAGTACACATGTAAGAAAAACTATGTTTGTGTCAGTACACGTGTAAGAATAACCATGTTTGGTGTCAGTACACATGTAAGAATAACCTTGTTTGGTGTCAGTACACATGTAGGAATAACCATGTTTGTGTCAGTACACATGTAGGAATAACCATGTTTGTGTCAGTACACATGTAAGAAGAACCATGTTTGTGTCAGTACACATGTAAGAATAACGATCTTTTGTGTCAGTACACATGTAAGAAGAACCATGTTTATGTCAGTACACATGTAAGAAAAATTATGCTTGTGTCACCACGCATGTAAGAAAATCCATATTTTGTGTCAGTACACATGTAAGAAAAACCATGTTTGTGTCAGTACACATGTAAGAAATACTAATGTTTGTGTCAGCACACATGTAAGAATAACCATGTTTGCGTCAGTACGTATGTAATAAAAGCCATGTTTGGTGTCAGTACACATGCTAGAAAAGCCTTGTTTGTGTCAGAACACATGAAAAATAAAAATCCCATTTTGTGTCAGCACGCATGTAAAAAACCCTGTTTGCGTCAGCACACATGTTAGAAGAGCCATGTTTGTGTCAGTACGCATGTGAGATATCAGCACGCATGTAAATAGAGCCATGTTTGTGTCAGTACGCATGTAAGATATCAGCACGCATGTAAATAGAGCCATGTCTGTGTCAGTACGCATGTAAGATATCAGCACGCATGTAAATAGAGCCATGTCTGTGTCAGTACGCATGTAAGATATCAGCACGCATGTAAATAGAGCCATGTCTGTGTCAGTACGCATGTAAGATATCAGCATGCATGTAAATAGAGCCATGTCTGTGTCAGTACAAATGTAAGATATCAGCATAGCATGTAAATAAAGCCATGTTTGTGTCAGCACAATGAAACGAGTCAGCATGTAAAGAACCATGTTTGTGTCAGTTTTACAAAAGGCCATGTTTGATGTCAGCACAAATGCAAGAAAATCCATGTTGTGTCAGCACAAAATGTCAGCATGCATGTAAGCCATGTTTGTGTCAGCACATCTAAGAAATGCCAGTTTGTGTCAGCATGAAAAAATCCATGTTTGTGTCAGCACACATGTAAGCAGCATGCGCATAAGAAATCCATGATTGTGTCAGCACATGTAATGTCAGCAGCAAAACCATGTTTGTGTCATGATTGTGTCAGACAAATGTAAGAATAAACACTATGAGCCATTGTGTCAGCACTCAGCACACATGTAAGAAAAGCCATGTTTGTGATAAATGAAAAGAGTAAGATCATGTTTATACGAAAGGCCATGTATATGTCAATGCGCGCCATGTTTGTGTCAGCATGTTAATACGAAAGGCCATGTTTGTGTCAGCATGCGCGTAAGAAAATCCATGTTTGTGTCAGCACACCATGTAAGAAAACCCATGTTTGTGTCAGCACATGTAAGAAAACCATGTTTATGTAGCACACATGTAAGAAAAGCCATGTTTGTGTCAGCACAAAAAAGAAAATCCATGTTTGTGTCAGCATACATGTAAGAAAAGCCATGCTTATGATAGCACACATGTAAGAGAAGCCATGTTTGTGTCAGTATGTGTGTAAGAAACGACATATGTGTGTCACACCGCGTGTAAGTAAAGCCATGTTTGTGTCAGCATGTTTGTGTCAACACGTGTATAAAAAAAGCCATGTTATGTCAGCATGTGTATAAGAATCGCCATGTTTATGTCTGCACTAGCGTATACAAAACGCCATGTTTATGTCAGCATGTGTAACTAAATCCATGTTTATGTCAGCATGTTTATAAGAAACGCCAAGTTTATGTCAGCATGTTTATAAGAAACGCCATGTCAGCATGGGTATAAAAACGCCATGTTTGTGTCAGCATGGGTAAAAAAACGCCATGTTTATGTCAGCATGTGTACAAGAAACGCCATGTTTGTGTCAACACGTAAGAAACGCCATGTTTATGTCAGCATGCGTAAGAAAATCCATGTTTGTGTCAGCATGTATATAAGAAACGCCATGTTTATGTCAGCATGCGCGTAAGAAAATCCATGTTTATGTCAGCATGTTTATAAGAAACGCCATGTTTATGTCAGCATGTGTATAAGAAAATCCATGTTTGTGTCAACATGTTTATAAGAAACGCCATGAATATGTCAGCACACATATAAGGAAAACCATGTTTGTGTCAGCATGTTTAAGAAAGGCTATGTTTATGTCAGCACACATGTAAGAAAAGCCATGTTTATGTCAGCACGCACGTAAGAAAAGCCATGTTTATGTGCATAGCATGTTTATGTCATCACGAAAGAATAGCCATGTTTATGTCAGCATGCGCGTAAGAAAATCCATGTTTGTGTCAGCATGTTTATAAGACGCGTAAGAATATACATATGTCATCACGCGTGTAAGAAAACCTTGTTTGTGTCAGCATGTATCTAAGAAACCATGTGATGTTTATGTCAGCATGCTTGTAAAAGAAACACCATGTTCGTATGTTAAGCATCTAGATTCGAGTATGTAAGAAAATGCGAGCAACTTTGTTTATGTCAGCATGTAAAAGTGTCAAGAAAAAGGTCCCTTGATTATGTCAGCATCAATAGTGTTCTAAGAAAATCATGCTTATGTCAGCATGCATGTAAGAGAAGCCAATGAATTAGCGGCTAGATTTGTCAGTATTTGTTTGTATAAAAACGACATACATTATGTCAGCAAACAGTAAGTGAAAACCAGTTTGTGTCAGCATGTGTATAACAAACGCCATGTTTGTGTCAGCAAATGATAAAATGATATAAGAAACGCCAATGCTGACATGTCAGCATGTTATAAGAATCGCCATGTTTATGTCAGTCTGTCTGTCTGTATACAAAACGCCATGTTTATGTCAGCATACTCATATAAGAAACGCACATGTTTATGTCAGCATGTCAAGAACACGCCAAGTTTATGTCAGCATGTGTATAAAAACGACCAAGTTTATGTCAAACATGGGTATAAAAACGCCAAGTTTGTGTCAGCATGGGTTATAAAAAACGCCATTTTTATGTCACGCATGTACAAGAAACGCCATGTTTTTGTCAACACGATGTCGATTTCAAAAACGCCATGTGATATGTCAGCATGTGTCTAAAAAACGCCATGTTTATGTCAGCATGTGTATAAGAAACGCATCATTTTGTGTCAGCATGACATATTCAAAAACGCCATGTTTATGTCATGCAGACATGTATAAGAAACGTCATGTTTATGTCAGCATGTGTATAAGAAACGCCATGTTTATGTCAACATGTGTCCATAATAAACGCAATGGTTGTGATAGCACACATGTAAGGAAAACCAAGTTTCTATCTTGTCATCACGCGTCCATTCCAAGAATTCATCCTTTCTATCTTTATGTCATCATCCATGTAAGAATAGCTATCTTTATGTCAGCACCATTCCAAGAATAGCCTTTCTATCTTTATGCAGCATCGCGTTCCAAAATAGCTTTCTTTTGTCATCACGACATCCATTCCAAAATAGCTATGTTTATCTTGTCATCACGCGTCCATTCAAGAATAGCTATCTTTATGTCATCACGACATCCAAGAATTCATCTATGTTTATGTCAGCACGCGTGTCCAAAAATTCATCCTATGTTTATGTCATCACGCGTGTAAGACGAACCTTTCTTTGTGACAGCACATCCATTCCAAAATGCAAACCTATTTGACGTTGGCATACAATGTAAAATGCATCCTTTCTATCTTGTCATGCAGACATCCATTCCAAAATGCATCCTTTCTATCTTGTCATGCAGACATGTCCTTCTGTCCATTTCAAAAATGCATCCTTTCTATCTTGTTATGCAGACATCCATTCCAAAATTCATCCTTTCTATCTTGTCATGCAGGCATCCATTCCAAAATGCATCCTTTCTATCTTGTCATGCAGACATCCATTTCAAAATGCATCCTTTTTCTATCTTGTTATGCAGACATCTATTTCAAAATTCATCCTTTCTGTCTTGTCACGCAGACGTCCGTATCAAGGCAGCCACCTCCATGGGGAGAGTGTGTTGACGCCAAGCACGTAAACAACGAAAAGATAACATGTTTGGTGACGACGACTACAAGTAATTAGCTGTCTGTGAGAAAACGTGTTATCAACGTTCAGTTTTTTCATTGTGAATGTTGTGACGCCAACTTCCCGTGCAATGAAGCGGCCCTTATTAAGATGACTATAAAGATGGAAGACGACTATATCCCAGATTGTGATGAAAGCAACAAAGAAGTCATGAAGACTTGGTTGGTAAGGACGATTACATTTCAGGATATTTGCCCCCCCCCCTTGCAAAAGTAATCTTCATTGCGCCACTGGAGACTGGCCTGGAGAAAATTTCAAAAAATTTGGCCGTAAAATGAATCCATCAAAACGAAGCACAAATCCTTCACCGCTTACCTGATCCGTTAACGAATGATTTTATTTCTTATAAAAAATTTTGAGACTGGAAGTATATTTTGAAAATTTTGTTGAGGAAAACATCATATCAAATCCTGCCTACGATTGGAATAAGTTACTTTCTGATATTGGAGGTCAGCTAGGTTTGTGGCTCGGATTCTCTAATGACTGCGATTGAAATATTTGAATTATTCTTCGATATTTCTACTTTTTATCTGCAGGAAAGTTACAAACACCCAAAAAGAAATGAGCCTAATAATAGTATGTTGTATTGCTTGGAAGGTTAATCACATAACATGTGAGATCATAAGCAACTTTTGAATGAAACAGGAATTTGATCACGAATAGGAATACAATTAATTGTATTATGCATAATCAGACGCATAACATAAGACTAAATACCCCCCCCCCCACACACACACACATCAAGTACACTAAAGAAAACTATTAACGTTAGAATAACTCGCATAAATTTAACCTTATTGCTAAAAAGTATCGTGAGTGGCAAAATTACTGTACAAAGGTTTGTGGCACAAAAAAATGCTAGATAATCAGAAAAGCACAGATTAGGGGATACATAATGCATTTAACACCTTTCTTCAAAACGGCAGTAGTGATGTTGAGGTCAGAGGAGGGCAAGCGGCTACTTCACACGTAACCAACAGATGTTCTATTGATTAGGAAAGAAAAACACATTCCAAGAAAAGAATGGAGAATAAAGAAAAATGAATTAAAGACAGAGAGAGAGAGAGAGAGAGAGAGAGAGATAGAG
>JAXRKP010000619.1:110000-182500 GCA_037039925.1 Doris montereyensis | reverse complement strand
AATTTTAATCATACGAATACAAGTACACTTTTAATGGAATCTACTTTTTGTGAATTCATTTTTCCAATTGCCTTTGCCTTGTTATTTTGGTGTGTGGATATTTTGCAAATATTGTAATTCTATGCAATGCCAGTTTTAGCGACATCACTTCCTGAAGAAAAGTTTTTAAAATGTGTTGTTGTTTATGCTCTCCTGAGAGAATGTAGCTTACTTGATAACTCTCCTTTTTCAAATAAAATAGAGCAAATCAACCACATCCCAAGAAATATTAAGAGATTAAAATGAGTAAATAAGAGAATGAAAACATTAGAGGAAAACAAAGGGCTTGCATTTGCCCTCAAGCAAAAGTGTGACTGGTAACGGTTTCATATTACATTATGTTGCAATAAAGAAAACTCTCCCTCCTGTACTACAGGCCCTGTATATAAGGTACAACTTTACCTTTTAGTGACGGTAGTATACCACTGAAGGGCAAAAAAAAAACTTACAAGAAATGTCAGAAAAAAGGCAAATGAATTTCACTGGACATAATAACGAGGAAATGAAGACTAAAGCAACTAAGTATGTAAAGAAATATTTCGGGAAGAAAACACAGAGGTAAACACAGATTGACACAGACGCGACACATGAAGAAGAAGTCACCAGTGGCCAGAATTTCAAAACCAGGGCAATATTAACAGAAATGTTAATAAAACCGGTTGTATCAAAAATGTGTTCAATAATTACTGTGTATGCCCGTGTTGAAACAGGCAGAAGTGGGATAATCATAATTAAAATTCTAATTAAATTTATGTATCACATTTAAAGTACATGTAAATCTAAACATAATTTATTGAAAAATAAATAGATCTTTCTCCCATTTGTGTATGCATTGTTTTCTTCTGAGTATGTGCATGTATTAGATGTGTCGTTAAAATGTTTTTTTAAAGAAATCTCATTGGCGACATTGGTCTTGTTCTACGACACCTGCCAAAGGAACGCGATTTACGGAGTTCTAATCTCAACTTATGTATCCAAAAATATTGTTTTACATCGATTTCCTTGCTCCTATGTAAAGTGGATCTAACAATGGATCAATCGCATGTGGGCGAGAGATTCTGAATCCGTGTGCTCACATTGCCACGTGGAAATCTTCAAAGATCATGTAACAGGCTTAATAGGCTGATGACAACATTGTTATAATGATAGATATGAAGGCTTGAGACCATAAGGGTGTGGATTCGAAACCTGGATTCGCTAAGGATGACGGTGATCTCATGCTCAGGGCTTGAGTGAATCTGCCGAATTATCTCTAGACAGCCGTTTAAAAAAAAAACCCAATGACCAATGTCCCTTTCAGGACTAGATCTTTAAAAGAGTCAGAGCTGTGCCTGGGATAACACGATGTCTGGTCTTTCAAAGGCTTTACCACCCAGTATCCGTTTGCATGTGGATTGATGGGAGGAAATACGTACGGTATTGACTGTCTTTCCCAAGAAGACAACAATGGGCTTAGGGAAACTAGCACTCGAACCCACGACCAGACAATATCACGTTTGACAGTCTATCCTCATGAATACTGACTCCACACTCCACACAAGCAGGAGATGGAAACGATATCTTGGCTCTGTTTTATTTTATTGTCTATCCATCCATGTTCACCATAAACAGTGGTCTAATGATTTAAATCGTACTCTTGAACCAGACAAGGACGACATCCATCCATCTTATTCATTATTTAAGAAGAGGAAACAAAGTCTGGATAGATTATGGCTTTAGGATCATCGATTTTAAAATGAGTCTCCTTTTGGTCCCTATTTGAGTTTTTATCTCTTACTTTCATTTACATGATAACAGAGTCAATCAATTCAAGTTTGGTGTGTTTCAAAGAAACAAACCTGACAACAACAGCTGCTGAACACTAATTCGATTTCGAATTCGACTTCATATACATGTACTTCGTTTCAGTAATTTCGATGCGTAACTTTACGCAGAATTGCAGTACATTGAATTTCATCCTATCTTATAATACATCAAGGGATATCCTGCATCATCATGGCCATCATTATCAAGTTATCGCTGATTGTAAAAGAGCAGTAGCAACAGCAGCAGCAGCAGCAGCAGTAGCAGTCGTAGTAGTAGTATTAGTAGTAGTAATAGTAGTAGTAGTAGTAGTAGTAGTAGTAGTAGTAGTAGTAATAGTAGTAGTAGTAGTAGTAGTAGTAGTAGTAGTAGTAGTACCAGTAGTAGTAGTAGTAGTAGTGGCAGTAGTGCCAGTAGTAGCAGTACTAGTAGTAGAAGTAGTAGTAGTGGTAGTAGTAGTAGTAGTAGTAGTAGTAGTAGTAGTAGTAGTAGTAGTAGTAGTAGCAGCAGTAGCAGTAGTAGTAGTAGTAGTAGTAGCAGTAGTAGCAGTAGTAGTAATAGTAGTAATAGTAGCAGTAGTAGTAGTTAGCAGCAGTAGTAGTAGTAGTAGTAATAGTAGTAAGTAGTAGTAGTAGTAGTAGTAGTAGTAGTAGTAGTAGTAGTAGTAGTAGTAGTAGTAGTAGTAGTAGTAGTAGTAGTAGTAGTAGTAGTAGTAGTAGTACCGGGCGGTGGACAGGTAAGCAACTGTACGGGAAGTAGATGATCCCGCCCTCCACAAGTCTCCTGCTGCCTTGCAGGTCGGTCTTGGCTGACCAAAGGCTAAGGGAGTTAACCCTGACAGAAAATAACAAGGCCTGGTAGGGGGCCTGAAGGTAGCAACCCCACCATCTACCTAGGGAACAGTGGGCTAATCCCCTGCTTATCCGAAATCTAATTGATGCAGAGAAATAAATATAATATACCCGGCTTGATCTTTCAACGACGAAAATAGAAACGAACACGGACCGTGATTTTTGGAACATGAAACGTTAGGGCAACAAATGGAAAAGAGTTAGAATTAGTTGAAGAAATGGAACATTTCAAAGTAAACATTTTGGCTATTACAGAAACAAAGAAAAAAGGACAAGGAATAGAAAATGTAGGACCAAATAATAGTTTAATCTTCTTAGAGTAGATGTCAAAGATAGAGCTAGAGCAGGAGTAGGTCTCCTTGTGCATAAAAGGATGAAACGCTACTAGAAAGCTGGAAATTTATAAGCCCACGGCTATTATAGGTAAATATTAAACCAAAAGGAAGAAAAATTAAATTATTAATAGCTTATGGACCAAACGAAGACGCCACTAAAGAAAAAAATATACCTTCGAAAATGATTTACAAATATCTGCATTGAATCTTAAACACAAACAGGAACTAATGCTTTTAGGAGATTTAAAACGCTAGAGTAGGCAACAATATAGAAACATCAGGGGGAATAATAGGTAAAGAAGGAGATATAACGACTTCTCCAAATGGAGAGAGACTAATAGATTTTTGCCTAAAGTATAACATAAAAATAGCCAACATCTTTTCTCCTCATAAAGATATCCACAAATATACAAAACAAAATGAAGACAGGTGTGAAACGTCAATGATAAACTACATAATAGTTAGCAGCTCCCTTTTTTTTACAGTACATTGGATGCAAGAGTAAACAAAGGAGTAGAAATATTTAGTGATCATCACCTAGTGATTGCCAAAATGAGATTACTAACTGAAGAAAACAAACAGAAAAGGAAAGAGAAGAAAACTACTAAACTCAAAATAGAGGTACTAAATAAAACCAGTAGTAAAACAGGTATACGAATCTAGGAGAAAACGATTTATCAATGACAGACAGATGGATCTGAATGATAGCACAATAGAAGAAAAGTGGCAAATGTATAAAGAAACACTCTCAATTGTACTGAAGAGGTCTGCGGTAGGAAACAAATTAAAGGAGATAGGAAAAGAACAGTATGGTGGAATGAGAATGTCAAAATTAAGATCAAAGAAAAGAAGAATGCCTGGAAGAAATACTTGCAAACAAAGAGACCAGAGGATAGGATAGATTACGTGAATAAAAGAACTATCGCCAAAGAGGAAATATGGAAAGCAAAATAGGAACAATGGGAAGAGTTTGGACAAAGACTTCAAGAAAGCTATTAAGGAAATCAAAAGCTGTTCTGGGGGAGCAATGAAGAGCATAAGAAAGACCAAAGCATGCTCAATACGACAAATTAAGAATGCTAAAGGAGAAATAATGAAAGAAGATTTTCACCAATTACATAATCCCTCCGGAAAGTAGGAAACAAGGAGTAAAGGTCAATTAGTAAGAGTAACAAGTAATCCAGAGGAGACAGTTGAAGATGTAGATATATCAATGGAAACAATCCAAGCAGCTATAAGAAAAGTGAAATTAGGAAAAGCCCCAGGAGCAGATCAAGTTTATCCAGAAATAATTAAAAACCAAGGGAGAGAGGCAGACAAACAAAATAAATCAATTGAGATGGTTTGGGTATGTAAACAGCATGAATGACAATAGAATAACTAAATCCGTATACAGTGCTAAAGCCTAAGGTAAAAGATCAAAAGGCAGACCTCACAGAAAGTGGGAAGAAGATATAAAAGAGGCATTGAAGCATAGACATTTAATTTTTTTGAAAGGAAACAATTTGCCAGGACAGGGCATCCTGGAGAAAGATCACCTCGGGGATCTGAACCCATACACCGAAAGGTAGAATGGGAACTAATAAAGAAAGAAAGAAAGAAAGTAGTAGTAGTAGTAGTAGTATTATTATTATTATTAGTAGTAGTAGTAGTAGTAGTAGTAGTAGTAGTAGTAGTAGTAGTAGTAGTAGTAATAGTAGTAGTAGTAGTAGTAGTAGTAATAGTAGTAGTAGTAGTAAAAATAATAATAATAGTAGTCGTAATAGTAGTAGTAGTAGTAGTAGTAGTAGTAGTAGTAGTAGTAGTAGTTGTAGTAGTAAAAAAATAATGATAATAGTAGTAGTCGTAATAGTAGTAGTAGTAGTAATAGTAGTAGTAGTAGTAGTAGTCGTTGTCGTAGTAGTAGTAGTAGTAGTAGTAGTAGTAGTCGTTGTAGTAGTAGTAGTAGTAGTAGTAGTAGTAGTAGTAGTAGTAGTAGTAGTAGTAGTAGTAGTAGTAGTAGTAATAGTAGTAGTAGTAGTAGTAGCAGTAGTAATAGTAGTGGTAGTAGTAGTAGTAGTAATAATAGTAGTAGTAGTAGTAGTAGTATTAGTAGTAGTAGTAGCAGTAGTAGTAGTAGTAGTAGTAGTAGTAGTAGTAGTAGTAGTAGTAGTAGTAGTAGTAGTAGTAGTAGTAGTAGTAGTAGTAGTAGTAGTAGTAGTAGTACTGATAGCTGTAGTAGTATTACTACTACTTTTCTTGCTGCAAATGGTTTTAGCTATTATGCTGGTGAATAACATAATAAAGGAATTCATTGTCCTTTAAGCCCATCATTAATTTATTGCTAGAATGGTGCCATGGGATCACAAGCAGACTGACTAATAAATAAACAGGGATGACTAAGTTGTGTGCAGTCCCTAGCGAATCGAACGTATATAAACTTATCTAGACAGCTCATTATGGAAAGCGTAACTGATTTGACTGCCTTTCTCTTTGATGTTGATAAACTAGATGAATATGAAGCTATGCTTTTCTATTAAACTATACATAATTACAGGCATGAAATGACTCAGCAGCATTTATACATGTACCAGTCATCGAACAAAAAACCCAAACCCAACAACTACCAAATAATGTATTTATTTTTTAACAGAAAAACAAAAAAACAAGAAGAAAATAAGAAAAATAAAACAGCAACGAAATGATGTCTTTAGAATAAAACGAATGAACGAAAGCCATGTGAAAATAAAAGTTATCCTTTTTGTCAATTGCTATCGTATGATTTGATGTTATGGTGAACTACTTTGTGATACTGTGGAGTCTGACATTTGGAGCAATAACATTTTTAAAATGTAACATTTGGAGTACTATCGAAAATTAAGTAAAAATGCAGTATGACATTTGGAGCACCATAGTATCGACCATAGTATCGACGGCCGATTTATACACTTCGCATCTGCGTTGGCGAAAGCTCTGTCACTCACCTTAAATTGACTTAGATTTTATGAATAAATCTCCCCACTCTACACAATCTAAACTGTATTAATTTTTAACTTTTGACTGTCATTGGATTTTTATTATTAAAAAAAAACATTTTGGAAGTAAAACCAAAAGCTACTGACGGTCAGAATGACTTCACCAAACATGCACGATAATAACTGTTCACAGTGGTTTATAGATACGTGCTCTCATTGGCTCTCTGGGGTCCGCTCCATAGGTACATAAGCCAGCCTGTTTTCCCCCTGTCCTCACTCAAATTCAAACTGTAGTCCACAAAAAAATCTAAGGACTGGCAAAGCGAAAGATGTCAAGAAGAGAGAATGAATTTCATCAATCCAAGGTTTTTTTAATGCTGGAACCATGACAAGGGTTCAGTACATTCAGTCAATATGCCACACTTCACTTCCGTCAACAACTCTGTAAATACGAAGCTCGAATATTTCTTCTTCATGCCTTTTTATGTTGTTAACAATTTCCAATGAAATAAACATTTTCAATGCGGCCTCATATCATAAGACAGTCTCAAGCCTGTACAAATACAGAGGGGAAGTGTTTACTTTTTTAAAACTATTCAGTAATCGGTAGTAAACTGACTGGGTGACTTGTATTCGATACTGAACGCCAAAAATGTAGTGCTCCAAATGTCACATAGCGGCTTTCTTGGAAATAAAATGGTGCTCCAAATATCACATAGCGGTTTCCTTTGAAATAAAATAGTGCTCCAAATGTCATACACCCTGGCACTGGGCTTCTGACCTCTGAGTCCTCCATATTGCTATATTCTCAACCGCATTTCCCTGGAATAAATAATGGGACATAGATGGACCCGATTGCCCCCCCCCCTACCTCTTCCCACCAACAATTGGAGAAATAGCATGAAAAATCACCCCCCCCCCGTTACCTTCACCATCTAACAACAAAAATATAAAAAACAACAACCCATCCCCCAAAAAACAACCCAAAACAAAACAAAACAAAAACAAAAAACAACACAACAGCAAAAAACCCCAAAACAAAACAAAACAAAACAACAAGCAACAACGAAACAAGAAATAAACCTTCACAAAGCAATCAAGAAAGCAACAATAACATTAAAAAACAACAAACAAAATGTTTTTAAAAAGCACAAAAAGATAACAAACAAAAAAACAAAACAAAAACAAAAACAAAGCAAAACGTTGACAGTAATAGTCAAATACTGAGACAGTCAGGTAACTATGAAGAAACAACAACAAAACACAAAACAAAACCCAGCAAACCACCAATTCTTTAAGCAACGATGTCTATGTTTGAAAGAAATACTAGATCCCTATGGAGTTATTGGAACACTGAAGAGACTACTCGGTACAAACCAATCTGACACATGTGGTCAAACAGAATATGTATAGTTCTGAGTTCTTTGTTCGTCAAAGGCTCTGTTATTAAGAGTAACCATACTTTGCATGTAGGTTCTAAATAATCCCAATATCGTTTTCATTTGAGGAATTTTCCTACCAGAAGCGACGTTTAATTGTTGAAAATTTCATTGTTTCCCCATTTTTGAGTAGAATTTTCATTCCCATAAGCCGCCATTTTAAACAGGTTTTATAATTTAAAAAAGTGAGATAGTACTGCTCACGCCTACTCATGTAACCTCAGCATCAAATATTGACTCGATCTAATAATCGATGTGTAACAAGCTTGTATTAGTTGTAATTATACATTCATCAGAGAACAGAATTATAATGGACAGAAAGCTGGGTTAGATATGTGCAACGCTTCGAACGTAACTAGTGGGAATGACCTTGAATGGAACCCACCAGGGAAAAGGAAATTGGGGTCACCGAAGCGAGCACGAGGTAGAAAGCGGAGCACAACTGGTACACAGCCCAAAGGACCGAACTCAGCTGGGGAAAAATTCAAAACTATGTCAGACTCATGCTCTCTGGGATGTGCAACAGAATGACATTATGTAGTATGGGTGATATGTTCTTAATGATAATGATAATGATGGTGTGGCGATAACGTTGATACGTATGATTGATGATGTTGACGATGATGAAATGGACAAGAATCTTAATTACCTCTCTCGGATATCTCATTAATCGTTATTATCCTTATTATTATTATTATTATTATTATTATTATTATTATTATTATTATTATTATATTATTATTATTATTATTATTATTATTATTATTATTATTATTATTATTATTATTATTATTATTATTATTATTATTATTATTATTATTATTATCATTATTATTATTATTATTATCATGTTATTATTACAATGTTATTACTGTTGTTATTATTGTTATTATTATTATTATTATATTATTATTATTATTATTATCATTATTATCATTATTATTATTATTATTATTATTTTTATTTTATTATTATTATTATTATTTATTATTGTTACTATTATTATTATTATTATTATTATTATTATTATTATTATTATTATTATTATTATTATTATTATTACTATTATTATTACTATTATTATTATTCTGGTGAGCTGTATGAACGTCTGTGTCATTCCGTTCATATTGAAATGTGTGCGTTTATCTGTCATCTGGGTGACTCAGTGCATACTGAACGTGATCATGCTAATAACTGGCCTGTGCCTAATACAGAAAAACAAAGTGAGAGTCATTTCAGTAATGTTCCATGCGTAATGGATTTTACAACATTCATAACGTGGAACCCACCATCCTGATAAAAGGATTTGGGAATATTCATCATTCATGAATGCAAATGTTATATTGTCAGCGTCGATGCCAAAATAGATCATATCTGAGGTAACCCAAAACACCAGAGTTAGCCTTTTTGACCCATTGCCAATGACTTCACAGGGTGCGTCAGCGTTTAAACCGCACACGCTTGAACTCTGAAAACCTGTATCTGTTTGTTTGTGTCACATGCTTGCGCTAACAAGTTAAATTTTTTTTTTTTTTGATGAACAAAGATGAAAGGGAAGAAAGCTTCACGAAAGTTACACTTACCAAGCTGCATTTCTTTTTCTTTCTTTTTTTCCTTTTTAGTATATCTAGATAGCATATTTTTATTTTATATTTTGCTTATAGTTTAAACATTTCAAAACTTCTTTTTCAGTCTTGCTGACTCTTGAATATTTCGCTGCTGAGTTTGTTCTGAGCTTTAATTGCATACAAAGTGCCCTAAAAAAAAGGTAACTGTTATAAATGTGAATAACCTTTAACCTTGAACTCAATTCCAATGACATTTTCAACACAATTGAAACATTTAAAGGCATTATAGAAACCAACGTTTCAAATGTAAAAACACATGGAAGCGGAAATAAAACATTTCTTGTAAGATGTTTTAATTTGTATTGTAAAAATCAATGTAACCCAAAGAGAAAGCTCTCAAATGTAAAGAAAATAAATCACTGGAATGTATGGAATGTTGAGATAAACTACCTCAAGAACTAAACCAAATTCAAATTTGAACAATAGGATAAACAAAAACTTTTTCTAGGCGAATAATATTTTGTTCAAGAGAGATGTTTCAGCCATCTTTCATTTGCTGTATTGATATTTCGCAATCTGATAGTAAAGTCTAGCGACGATACTCTTGCAACCGGGTTTCTGTAAATTCCTTCTCAAATGATTTTATATTTCAACTGTACTTTGTTGAAGGGAACAAGATTGCGAATGACTCGATCCTTCAGACATCCTCACAAGAAAGAAATCGTAGAGGTTCAGATCGGAACTTTTGGACGACCATCAAACTGATGCTTTCCGAGAGATTAATTGGGGGCCTGGACATTTTTTTTGTGAGGTAGTCCATCACTAGTTTAGATTTGTGAGAAAGTCCATCACTAGTTTAGATTTGTGAGGAAGTCCATCACTAGTTTAGATTTGTGAGGTAGTCCATCACTAGTTTAGATTTGTGAGGAAGTCCATCACTAGTTAAGATTTGTGAGGAAGTCCATCACTAGTTTAGATTTGTGAGAAAGTCCATCACTAGTCCATCACTAGTTTAGATTTGTGAGGTAGTCCATCACTAGTTTAGATTTGTGAGGAAGTCCATCACTAGTTTAGATTTGTGAGAAAGTCCATCACTAGTTTAGATTTGTGAGAAAGTCCATCACTAGTTTAGATTTGTGAGGTAGTCCATCACTAGTCCATCACTAGATTTAAATTTGTTTAGATTTGGAAGTCCATCACTAGTTTAAATTTGTGGGTCCATCACTAGTTTAGCGTCTCTGTCTTGCATGAAGACTGCTGTTCTTTTATTGATGTGGGTTTTTCTGTTCAGTACAGGCATACATTTCTTTATTTTTATGACAGCGAGATATCGTTCATTGAAAAAAAATGCCTTTAGACGAAAAAACCTATTTTCTTAGAACTAATTGTCTGTGCTCAATATCAAGTCTAGGCCAATGATTTTTTTGTCATATAAAATGCCTTTGACTGAACTTTATTTGATCAAAGTTTCATATTAATAGTGGCACGGGTTAGTGATTTGTTGCATTTTGAAAGTTACCTCTGTTTTTTTGACAATCTGTATGTACATGTATTATTTTATGATGAGAGATTTTATATGAGAACAAGAGCGATACAATACTATACTATCTGTACTTGTATCTGTATTTGGTATTCAAAAGTGTCTTAAGCTTGAACAAATTATGGAGGTGTTGGGGCTCTTAATTTTTGGCTTTTTCTTGTCTATGTTTTGATGAAGTGGTATTGAGCTGTTCATTTGTCGGAGACATAACGACCCACTTAGGCAAGGGATTCTAGGGAGTGATAGTTTGTTGTTACAAATGAGTACTTTCGATGTTAGTGTTGCATATCTTATAAACATTTGGTTTTGGTGTCTCTGTGGTCGTTTGCTGTAAGTGAAGAGGTCATGAATTATATTGTGGAGGAATTTAAGTCGGTTGTCTTTTGTTCGTTCTTCTAGGGATTTCTAATTTAGGTGTTGCATCATGTTGCCGACACTGCTCCTCTGGTCATAACCATTATAGGTAAATCTTGCTGCCTGTCTTTGAATTTTCTCCAGTTTGTTGTTGTCATTTTGGAGGCGACGGTCCCATACGACGCATCCGTATACCAAGATTGGACGGAGGGAGACATAAGCCTGTTGTTTGAAATTTATTCGTCAGAGTTTAAGGTTTCTTCTTATTACGCCAAGGAATGAATTTGCTCTGTTGTATTTTTTTAAACAATCGTCTTGAGATCATTGGAAATTTGAATTCCTGAGTGTGGATTATACAGTTTCATCACCATAATTATTCAAAACTACAGTGCAATTAGGTTTCCCATGAGAATTCTTATCGTTACATCCAACGAGTCAATATAGAACATCAGAATTTAAAATATAATTTCTTTTCTTCACATCCAAGGGGTCTAAACTGGACAATATGTTCTACACTAATCCGTCGTTTTGATAAACCATAGTAAATGAAAACTCCACAAAATAAAACACAACAAACACATACTGTCTTAGATTTAATCTGATATCAGATAACAAATATGTATAGTATACAACCCACTTATATATGGCCATCACAGGATTTAGTGTGTCATAATTTTCTTTTCTTCACATTCAAGTGGCCTGCCGTCTACCCTGAACATTAAGATATGCCAAGTTAATTCTTTTCTTCTTACATAAAGGCTCTTTTTTCTATCTTCTTCTTCATAATAAATGACTAAGTCAATTATTGAATATCATTGTAAGATTCATGACTAAAACATGTATACTATGCAGGTTCCTTTTTTCACATTCTAATAATGTTGTGTTTTCTTAGTACTTTTGTATCTTCTCATTTGGCATCACCACACTGAACAGTTAGTTTTTCCATGCTTTACCTTGTCTTGACATTTAAGAGATCCAACTGTCAGTATGACCTCTGAGAGAGACAGATTTTGTTTCAGAAATGTAAGATTTCATCCCAAGTTTTGTCGTAATTATTGCATTCCTAAGAATTTGAAAAAAAAATAGTCTAGACATGAATCTCAACATTTTTGTCTTCAGTGAAATTGTAATCACTCATACAGAGACACTTATGTCATTGTATCTTTGTATGTGAAGATACAGTAGTATCCAAATGCACTTTCTTTTTCATTTAATCCTTTTAATTTTTTAATTGAAGTACACAAAGACACGTTAAGAATATGTGCTGTTCATAGCAACATCCACAAATAAAAATTAAATAATAACGTACTATTCTGTTTGCAACCAACTGATTTTAATGATCAATGTAATCATAAAAGATGATTCCATGGCATAAAGTAAGATTTAAAGCAACCAAACAATAGAATTTAGAGTACACTTCAAATGTTTAAAATAGTACATGATAAGTAGTTATACATGATGATCGGAATTGTGATGATAATAATAATAAGAACAATAATTCTAACAAGAATAATAATAGCAATGACATAAAAATAATAATAATAATAATAATAATAATAATAATAATAATAATAATAATAATAATATGATGATGATGATAATAACAATAATAATAATAATAATAATAATAATAATAATAAGAAGAAGAAGAAGAAGTAAAAGATATAGAAGAAGAAGAAGACGAAGAAGAAGAAGAAGAAGAAGAACAACAACAACAACAACAACAACAATAATTCTAACAACAATAATAATAACAATGACATGAAAATAATAATAATAAAATGAAATGAAAATAATAATAATAATAATAATATTAAAATAATAATAATAAAATAATAATAAAAATAATAATAATAATAATAATAATATTAATAATAATAATAATAATAATAATAATAATAATAATAATAATAATAATAACAATATAGTGTAATGAAAAATTAATACTATAAAAGTTATAGAAAATAATAAATTATAAAATAAAAGATATTGGTTATGAGAAATTCAAAAGAACTGTTTCCGATTACTGCGAATAATAAATATACATTCACACCAAGCTTCCACATGAGATATTTATCTCCTTATAACAATTCTTGGGCTAGTAAACATATCTATAAAATCATCCTTATTGTCTTGCATCTGATGCATTCGAACAAACAATAATTTCTTTCCATCAATTCCTTTTAAATTAAGGCTTGAGTAATGAAAAATGTTCATAATCAAATTTAAGGAGAGGAAAAAAATATTGGATGAAGTAATAGGAAGGCGTCATTTCTAAAACCACAATCTACAAACTGTACAAATAATATCTAAGTTTAAAAAATAAAGTATCCAGTCAGCACAAATGTATTTAAAGTCGATGGACATCTTTGGTATTATCAATTATTAGGCATACTGCTTCAATACTCCAGGAAGACCTCTTTGTTAAAATGCTTCAGATTTGATTTAAGTAATCTCATCTCAAAAAGTTTTTTGGCTTCATTTTCTTTCTTTTTTCCTCCTTTGATAGAAGTTGTAGTTTCAACATTCGTTTATATTTAAAACAAACTACATATACATAAATAAAACATGGATTTGGATAAACTTTGAATTCAAAACAGAATTTCTGTTACAAAAAAAGAAGCATCTTGTGGTAAACTAATAACACTTTGTAGGAATAATATCACACTTTGTAAATCCATAAACAAACAGAATAATATAATTTTTGTCTTTATAATTATCCTTAGATCCAAAATTTGAATTTGAAGAAAGCTTGCATATCTGGATCATCAACTGATTTGTTATTGACACCAGCATAAACTGTTTTTAATAAATCATTCTTGTGTTTCTCCTCAAGAGTTTTCGTGTACCTCTCCAAGACGCCTGAAATGATAGAGGAAGATGGGTTCTTTATAACACAAGGCAATGTTTCAAAGACTCACTATACAATTTATTTATACATAATTAGTTATATAGACAGTACTAAGCAGCAACAATCTGAGATGAAAAAAGATTATTTCATTGTTTATAAAAAAGAAAAAATGTCTCTATTCAAAGGATTAAGCATGATCATGAAATTTGAAGGACATACAGACCAGAAAGATTTCTTTGATGTATTGGAACCCAAGTTCAAAGAATAATGATGAGTCTTTCTTTCAATATTACTTTTATCAGTTTAATTTTCAATATAAGAACAGTTAACATGAGTAAATTGTAAAGAAATGCAGTTTTCTATTGAAGTTATAAAGGTTGGAGTAATTAAAAATGCTATCTTATCCATATTAACATAATATGAACATGCATGACTGAGGTTTAAAAGTGTTAATTTTTCAGAATTATGTCCACAGCAACAGGCACTGAAACATTGTAGATTGTTTATAGAAAATATTCTTGAAATGGGCATGTCAGTCTCATTAAGGACAACAACTGCTTGGATGTGAAGCTGAACTCCATTTCCCTTGCTTCCTTGCTCAACGGAGATGTGAATGAATATCTGACAACAGGTTGAGATAAGATATTTGAAAGGATGGTGCTACAAGCAAGCAGCTCTGACACACAGGATTTTGAACCAAACATATTACAATGGGCAAAAATGTAAAGTTGATCAGCTAGCAGACAATAGTTTCATTTTGTCTTTTTCAATAGTTCTGTTCTTTAGACATGGACAAAAGCAAGGAGAAATTCTTACCAACACCCAGAACTTTTCCATATGCAATCAAATTTTTTGCTAGTCTTTCATCATCATATTTCTCAGCTTTCATCAATATTCTGACTATCTCCCCAAAAATATAGGCGTCATCGAAAGAAGGGTTTTCAGACACAGGAAACTTGGCATAAACATCAACTGCCTCTATTGGGTTGCTTTTGGATAACATTTCAGCACTCTCAATATAGGCATCATGAATCTGAAGAGCAAAATCATCAAACTCTTAAATCATTACAATTTGTGGTGTATTTTTCACTATTTGAAGAATGGCCTAATATTAACACAAGCAGCTACTCAATGGTCTTTAATATTAATAGTCTATCGCTGTAAAATGAACATTTATGGGGAAAACAACTGGTGTATTACAACTTGATATAAGAAACATGAAAACTTTGATTTCCATAACGCAACTATTCCTACAGGCAATTTTTGTAGGATATCAGTGGCATATTGATTTATAAAATTATACTCAGTAGCTTGAACATCTTGTCGAGTTGGTCATTGATCCAATTATACTTTAAGATGAAATGTATTTGAAACTACAAAAGTGATACCGTATTGTAAAATATCGTTCTTGGTATATGTATGACAAAGTCAATGTTATGCAAAAGTCTTACTTCAGGGGCCATTTCAATGACTTCAGCGTAAAACATTTTAGCTTCGTTTGGTTCATTAGCTGCCCTAAGGATTCGTGCCAGTCCAAGCCTTGTAAGATGTGATTTGGGATTGGTGATGACAGTCTTTTTCTTTGGAGATTCAGGTTTGCTTTCTTCCTCTTTCTTAGCTGGCTCTTCTACTGCAGCATGAAACAAGAACTCAATGTTATAAAATCATTTTATGACATGATAGCTCATTTTTTGTAGCCTGTAATGCTAGTACAAATTTCATTGGGATTTTCATCTCATTTTCATAGGAATTTAAAGTTTTTTATTACACCATCATGGACAAAAAAATCTTGCAGATCTTTTAAGAGGTGCCAAATGTACTCTAAAATAATTCAATAAGCATAGCTGGCTTCTTTATCTTTTTCTTTTACTTAAAAACATAAACTCTGCTTTGAGTTAACAGAAACAAGAAATCCTTTCTCTTCATTTCTTTATAACTTATGCCATTCATAATATAATATATATTCAGATCATCCGAGGATTTAAATTCCCTGGAATAGTTAACACATGTCATTCTTGAAAAGTTTTATCTCTAGACAAGCTTCAGAGAAAACAATAGCCTCAGCTTATTATGTGCTTTACTTCACAATGTCATATATGAAATAAATCTCATATAAAAACACGCATTGAATTTACAAAGAAAGTAATTTAATCCAGTAGTATTCCATATTGAATTAATAATACATTTTTTTTACTTGGCTACCTTTCTTAGGCTCAGGAGTGGCAGTTGCAGGCTGAGCTGGAGTCTTACCTCCCTTTGAAATGGAGAATGAATGAAACAAAATTTAAAAAATATATTTATGAGATAACATTCACTCAATGAAATTCTGGTGTCAGATTTAGAAATAAAGGGCATTCTTTTCTTTATGAAAGTCATTATTTTAACAAAACTTTTAGTTATATTCTCATCTAAAAATAAAATTATTTGTGACTTTGCAAGACGAAGACAAGCGAGTTAAAAATAAATGCCAAGAAATTTGAGCAATAAATAAACCATTTGAATGATTTAAACTTAAGAAAAATAAAACAAAATGAAAATGCATTGCCCTTTGCAAATCCTCTCCACTCTCCCTCCCCTTTTTTTGTCCCCCTCTTATTAGGCATTTGTACACTAAACAATCCCCTTTGACTATAGAATGAACAGCAAAATTTGACAACTCAGAATTCAAAAATAGACTAAATGACATACAGGTGAAGAAGTGTTGCTTGAAACATGATCAAGCAGTCATTGATTACAATTTCCATGTGTACTTACTCTAGCACCTCCACGGGCAGCCGCAGGACCACCTCGGGCTGCGGGAGCACCAGTTTTAGCTGGGGGTCGTATAGAAGGGAAAAAGGAATATGCATTCAGATCATTTTTGCTGATTTTATTTCTCAGACCATACATAAAAGATAATGAAAGCGTAATATTCACAATTTTTTAAAGGCTGTGATGGCTCAAAATCAGAAGTAATGCTTTGAAAAATCATGTAAATGTAACTTGGGCCTTGAATGTTGTATGTCAATCTTACATATGTAAATGTAACTTGGGCCTTAAATGTTCTATGTCAATCTTACATGTAAATGTAACTTGGGCCTTGAATGTTGTATGTCAATCTTACAGAAAAGCAAAATAAAAGAGATGATGTCACTGGGCCTCTTCTGTTGCCAAGATTACAAATTCAATGAGAAATGTCTTCAAAAACTCCTTGTGAAACTATGTTCCTTCAAACACCTTGGTGTTTCTATTATTGGTGATAATGTAATTGTGACTTTCTCCTTGTAAAGGGGGACTCGGTAGTCCAGAGGCAAAGTGTCAGTAAAATCTAACCCACCCCCCCCCCCCCCCCGCCGGGTCCAGGTAGGTGGATTGACAACTTATCCCATTGGAGAAGAACGATAAAAAGGAATCCTGTGTGCAGATCACAATACTCTGTGCAAATTAAAGATCCCTCGGCAGTTTACAGGATAGTCCGGGCATGATTAAAAACCCTACCAAATCACGCAAATTTAAGTTCTGATTGTTTTCTCTTTTCCCTTTCATTCTTTTTTTCAATATATGACATTACTTTAAACTATGAAGTATTTTGTACGAAAAGGAACTTTTTCCAGATGTCAAATAGCTTGTGGCAAAGTGCTTTACAAACAAAAAATTATTATTCTTAATGACAAGAAATAAATGAAGAAGTATGAATGAGTTACTCTGGGAAAGCGGATTAATATGATGTTTTAATGAGTTAGTCGACAGAAACATTTTAATAAAAAAATTAAATTGCCTTTTAGATTGACTTTAAAGATGCATACATGATCATGAATTACAAAATGAAAATGATAAATTCCATTATGAATTTTTTTTATTAAGTAACAAGTCTGTTGATTATGTGAAATACATGATTTAGGTAAATATAGATATGTAATGTATATCCCAAGAAAAGTGTGGAATATCGAAAAAACAACAGATATTGATGAAGTAGGCCCTACTGGCCGATATTGTTGAAACTATTTTATGAGAGCCTTTCCCATATGAAATGTAAAAAGAAAACCGCAAAAGAATAATTTCTTCTCACAGAAAAACAATTTGTGAAAACTTTTAAAAATAGGTCATATTGAACCAAACAAAAAAGAAAAACTTTTTCTTCCTAAATACAAACTGTCAACCCCACATACAAAGTCTTAAGATAAAACAATAACCCCCTGTCTCCTATGCTTATCCCAAAATGGCTCAGACAAGAAGGAAAGGTAATAGTCAAAACTGCTTCAACTACTTTGTTTTTTTGTCGCAGGAGAATATAGCTGCTATCCACAAAGCATTAACAGAGGGCTCATGAAAAGACAAGAACTACACATCACCATAGTAAATATACATTTATGTGAACTGAAAAACATAAAGGAGTATTGATTTATAAGATAGAAATAAAAAAAGGATCTATGATGACCAAATGAATATTTCAAAACTATTTTTGAAAATTCACAGGACATATTGCACATCAAATGATTGATAGGTACTGTTACAGAAAGTAGAAGTATATGTCTAACACAATAAAGGTAAATAATAAATAATATAATGGTAAAACTAAAAGAAAAAATGTGTCCAAAGTCACAAACTTTCACTCCTGAAAGGTTTTCATTAAAGATTTCAATGAAAAGTTAAATAAACAAAGTGCTATTCAGTTTATGTAAAAAGGAAAATATACTTTGCAGTGGATGTCATGGAAAGCAGAAAGCGAATGACATCATAAGAATGAATAAAACAAAAGAATTATATCTTAAAATGATTAGTCACATGCTTGTGCAAACGAGAACATTATTTGTTGACAAGACTTGATTTAATGCATAAGTTAAAATTGCTCTTTAAAAATATCATCAATAATAATGTAGGAGTCAAGCATTATAAACTGAGATAAGAATTGCACCCAAATGGAAATGCATTCGCTCAGTCAGACTCAGAGGAAAAGACAAGAAACAAACTGAAAATAAGCAAAATATAGATGCTATGCTAATGGGGGGAAAAAACTAGCAGAAAATATAGATGTCGAATGTCAGTTTGATATTTCAAACAAAAACTTATCCCCTTTGCTTGTGGCACACAAACATGTCTGGACTTATCTCCTTAGCCTGTGTGTTAGAGGAAGAAGAGGCTGGCCCTCGTCCTCTTGTAGCAGTTGATGCTCCTCTTGGAGGTGCTGTGCCTCTTCCTGTGGCAGCACCAGCTTTCCCTCCCCTTGCTGGAGGGGACGCAGCTGTGACAGCAGGTGCTTTGGAGCCTTTAGTGTTTCCCCCTGCAAGAAGTGCTTCAGCTGCCTTTTTAGCTTCCTCCTCCTTCTTCTTTCTTTCTGCCCACCACTTTTGATCTGAAAAATTTTATGGTAAAAATGTTCTTCATTAATCTTTAACCCAAATTGTATTAATTTAATGGCCACATCAAATTTGATTCTACTTTTAATTCTTCTGGATTTATAGGCCTTGTACATTAATTATTTGACGTGTTGAAGTTATGTTATCAATACAATGAAATATGAGATATAGATCTATCATGTGACAAAAACAATAAAACTTTAAAAAGAAACAATAAAATCATACAAAGAGCATGGCTTTAGGATTTATTTCTTCCCACATTTATTTCAAGCTATAAAATAAACAAATTACAAAATTTAAGAAAATCTTTATAAGTTAAGAGAGAAAGAAAGAGAGAGAGAGAGAGAGAGAGAGAGAGAGAGAGAGAGAGAGAGAGAGAGAGAGAGAGAGAGAGAGAGACAGACAGACAGACAGACAGAGAGAGAGAGACAGACAGACAGAGAGAGAGAGAGAGAGAGACAGAAAGAGAGAGTTATCTCTTGTTGGTAATTTAAGATATGTCATCTATGTAATTTGTGTCATGTTATATTTTTTATGAAATGATCATTTACATTTTTTGTGTGATATGTTATGAAATTAATTGTGGCTAAAACAAATTTCCTTTTCGACGAATAAAGATTATCTTATCTTATCTTATCTTATAATACGACAGCGATTTTCATGAAAATTTCTTCATCCCACCCCTAGAAAATGATGTTGATAAATTTGTTTACTGGTAACAAGGGGAAGAGGGTCTCCATCACTAGTTTTTCCTTCCAAACTAATACTGGCTTCAAATGAGGCGCGAGCATCAGACAACAGCTGTGTGGCAATGTCACCTGGAGAAGTGTTTTCATACAAGGAAAACTGGGCTGATCCAAGGAGAAAGAGAGCATAACTCACTCCTGGTTGAATTTGTACCAGTTTTTGGCATGTCTGAAGAGTACAGAAAAAGATCAATTTGTAAGATTTTAAAAAAGTTAATCAATAACATTGTGATCAATTTGTAAGATAAAAAGAAAGTTAATCAATGACAAATCTCGGGATAGTCTTGTCTCTACTTTTTATGTGCTTAATGTGAAGTAATAGCAATATTAATGTCAAATATTGTGGTATCATAAACAAACATTTTTTTTTTAAATGACAGCAAATGATAGCAAAACACATTACTCTATGAGATTCTGCTTTTGACAAAATGACTCTTTTCATCATAATAGACAGATTATAAAGAATGGAAGAGTTTGAATGCACACAGCATTTTAAACACAACCAGACAACGTTCAATCAATAATGATTCACATAAATAGATAGTGCAAGAGAAACATATTTAAGCAGAAAGAGTCAATAGGCAAGAAGAGTATAACTTTAAGAAATTGGCTAAAATTAGTCTTGTCACTTCCTGATCTGTGAAATAATTTTTTTTTTTATAAAAGTCCCTGGGCCAAGTCAATAAGATGGAAACCTAAATGTAGGGTCGAATGGGTTAAGTTAGGTCTGACCTTGGATTCTTTCATGAAGAATATTTGAAATAAAGTTGTGCATTCACGTTTTAAACTGCGTTGATTAATGAAAAGGGTATTTAATGTGTACTTTCATTATATCGATGTTACAATTAAATAATTTTAAACGAGACAATACAAAAAAGATGTATGCGTACAGTCAACAATTCATTTCACCTCTTCTTGCAACTCTAAGAGTTTGGCATTTCCAGGAATTGTGGAGTTAAATATCAAGGCACTGAGTCTCTGACATCGTGTAGCGATGAGATCTTCATTTCCTGTTTGCTGTTTGACAAGCAATTCAAGAAGATTGCAGTGAGCATCCAAGAGTACCCATTCTATTTGTTTGTACGCATCCCCCTGAAGATTGTTGGAAGGACTTGGCAAGCCAAAAGCGCAGCACTGGAGATAAATATAATATGCTTACGTATAGAAGATATAATGTTTAAGTGTAAATAACAAGATGATAAGCTTTTAGTAATTAAGTTATCTCTTTATTTTCTCTTATAGCGTATTTTCCTAGCATCAAGAAATAAATTAAGCATATCTCTTATGCCAAGGGATCTTCTCAGAGGAAAATAAACATGAGGTAAACGTAATCCTTCTTTCTATCAGAGATAACAACAATATGTTTCCTGAATTTTGAAAATGGGATTTGTGGGTAATTTGACTAAAATCAATAGCAAACACTCCACAACTTTGTAAAATCCCTTTATTAGATATCCCATCAGAATTCAATTCTTTGGTTTTAATTTACCTGTTACGAAAGAATTTTTCGAAATCTTACGTGTGAAAAAACATCAGATGCACACATAGCATTTTTAACTTCTGTGGTGTTGAGAAGAGAACCAAGCTGAATCAAACCTCGTAGAAAATGAACATTGCTTATCCTCATAAGATTTTCTGCAAACAAAGTGGTCTTTGATCTGAAAGAATGTTAGAGTTTATTTCTCATTCGTATTGTTTCAAATTTCAGGGTTTTAAGAACTAAAACATTCTTTGTGTTAATATAAAGCTTAACGGCATTTATTGAGCTTAAATAAGATATCCATCAAATTCAAATGGAGGTGATGTAGCAATAAATACAATTATTTTCCAATAAATTTTTTAATCCTGCCATGTTTCATTTATAGCAATTTACCCTGACCTCAGTACGCGGTGATCTCAGGGTTAATTAAGAAGAAACAGCACGACAAAGGTAAATGAAAGAGTGAAAGGAAAAAAGTAGGTCCACCAACCTTCCACGCTCCTGCCACAGTATTTTTTTGCAAGTAAAAGGCCTGATCATTTAAAATAAATTAAAACCATATCTAATTCAGTTACTAAATGAGTCAAATAATAAAACTACAAAACAGTATAACTTGATTGGAAATGCAATTTTAATTTTGTATTGCTTCGCTGAATTTTACAGAACCAAAGTGCTTTCATATTGTACGGATGACATGAATATATTTCAGGTAAACTTACACACTCTCTTCTGCTTTGCATGCTTGTTTGGACAATTCCGTGAGCATTACTTCCATACCAGCCAATAAATAACCTACGGCTTGTGCCTCTTTTACCTTGGTCTTCACTTAAGCTAATAGCAAGTCCAAGATAGAATCTGAAGATGATAAACAATGGTCTTAACAATATGATTTTCAAGAAACAATGTCATGTATTGACACCATTGAAAAATATACCAAAATATGGACAAAGGATGCTGTATTATGAAGTAAACTACTACAACAGATTCAATTGAAGAATCTTTAACTTTAAGACATTCTGCTTTCTCCAAACAACTTTAAACATCAAGAACATCCTGATTTAGTACATTTTCTTCTGGAAAATATCTAAATATTTAATTATATTTAACAATGATATTTACATCTGAAAGAGAGTGTACAAATAAAGAAAACATAAATTCAATGATATTATAAGTAAGTTTTGTGTGGTGGTAGGCTTGAATTAAGACGGAAAAAACTTAGTTTAATTTGCCGGAGCATAAAAGCACATCACAACCTCTCTCTCGCCCCAAATATCAGTAATACCTTGCCATTTCATGCTGAGAATTCCAGCAAAGTGTTGCTTCCAGCCTTTTTATTGCATCGTTATAGTTGCCTTGTATTACAAGCAGACGGCCGACATGAAAATTATACACAGCCTTTGATTCATCCAATGACAATGCATCTAAATACTTCTGGTATGCCTGTCCAAGAGGAGATTCGTGATCCTCAGCTTTGTGTGCAGCTGCTCCTTCCTAATGGGTGAGAGGCATAAAACCAATCCATTCATGAATTATCAAACGCTACTCATTGTTTGTACAGCATCATGTAAAAATTTCATCATCTAAGTTATCCTTATTTGAATATATTAAGGTTAAAAACTACTCTTCAAGCTAAAATATAGAAGCTAATGAATGCAGTATTGAAATACAAATATAAGCAAGACAGAAGAAAAAAAGATCTTATACAGCTAAAAGTAAGTTTTAAAATGATGAAATAAATTCTTTCAATTTCAAGACCTATATGGCCCATAGAGCCAGTTTATCCCTTTTTCTATAGCAAGAAAAAGAACAGGTGATTATATTTCATCTCGTGAACAGGTTGCTAGTTTGTCAAAGATTCTGCTCACCAGCTAATGCCTGTACCTATGTACACCTGTCGAGTAGGAAAATTAAGTCAGTGTCTTTCCCAATGAGTACAACGTTGTACCGAGCATTTGCACGATTTAAAACCCAGGACCTAACAATCCAAAGTTCAGAACCTAACTACTAGGAAACTGACACCAATTTAAAATGGTACTGGTATGCATTTGACATAAGATGTCTTTCTATGTCCAAAAGGAAATTTGCTCTGGTCAAGTAAAATAACATTAATAGGAATCAAAAATTCAATAACTGTACAACTTTACAATTGTTCTTGAATATCATCTTGAATATTGCTTGAATTCAAATAAATTGTCAAAAGTCTCACCTGTGACAGTTTTTTGCTGTACCAAGCATACAAAGCTTGAACATGTTCTGCTTTGCCACTTTGCTTGCTATCCACTAAATGATGGTACTCCTGATCAAGGGCCTTGAGATGATGACTGGCAGGTGCTGAAGAATCAACTCCTCGCAATTTTCCTATGGCCATAACCTCCTCCTCTTTAGAACTTTCTTTTGCTTGGAGATTAAATGAAGGTACATCCTCTTTGTCCTAAAAAACCCCATTGATTGTTACAATAACTGCATTACAGAATACGGTAAATCAATTTTTTGTTTGTTTTGATTTTATCTTAATATTTCAAGCTGTTGCTACATAATGTAAATATTTACATCTAAAACAAACAAAAAGCAAACAAAGAAAAACTTAACAGGACAAACCTCTTTTTTGAGTCCATACATGTCTTCTGCATAATATTTTTCTTCAAGTGTCATGGCTAGACGCAGATGCAAAGCAGCGTCCTTTGCTTTAAATTTAATGGCAGTTGCTAAGCAATGAATTGCATGTTGCAAATAATCTATTGGGGAATCATCATCATCATACTGGTGACCAAATTGATCTGTTTGAGTAAAACGCAAAGCACAAAAGGTATGACAACCCTGACGGGATAAAATAAAGAAAGTGCATTAGTCATAGAGTCAATAAAAAGTTGAATGAAGAAAAGAACTCCCAGATAGCTTGTATTGGTCTATGATCCACAACAATTTAACAAAACAATATTCATTGAAATGTTACATTGTCGATGACATTGTTATTTTCACATGAAAAGTGAGAGTAATTAATGTCAGGGCATATGGCTGACTATATGTCTACTTGTCTGTGCAGCTGTCAGATTGTCTATTTGTCTTTCTGTATGTACCTCTATGTCTGTCTGTCTATTTGTCTGTCTCTGTCCGTCTGTCTGTCTGTCTGTCTCTTTTTTTCTCTTTTGATACCTCGCAATAACATATGATGCATTTCTGAAACTATAATACTTTTTTCCAGCTTTATTTAAATTCCACTGTAATCTTCATTTACAATAAGGATCACCCTTTCAGCATCCTTCTTATCCCAATCCTAAATGTTTTCCCCTTAGCACTGTCTTTCTGCTGGCTTTATTTATGTGCTAGTATTGTTTCTATAGGAGTCAATGGGTAAAAAAACATTTGTTGCGGTCTGTAAAATCAAAGTTGTAAAATCATTTCAGCTTACTTGGCTTTGGAATACGTTGATAATACTCCTGGAGATAGTTGTCAGCTGATTTTACAAGAGCATCGGGGCTCGTCTCATCAAACACCTGCTGCAAAGCTTTCTCCCACTTGGACACCTGGATTTGAAACAAAGCATCTTTCAGGTTTGTATGTTTCCTGTTGTGAAAAAGGAGGGTCATTGTATTTCACAAAACAGTCGAAAAAGAAGTAAACTTGTAAGCAGTCAATCTGTTGTTGAAATAGACCACTTGAATTGTTGTGTTGCGTGCTGACATTAATACTCGAGTATTGAGTTGGTCAGTTATTATAAGAAGAAGGCAGGAGGGACCTTTGGATTTGATTATTGTCAAACATGCTGTAATTTAACATGTTTCTGTGAGCCCATCATTTTTCACTTAGAGAGCAATGAATTTATATAATGTAAACAAATTTCTCAAGTGCGAATACCTGTCTGTGTTGACATGAAAGTAGGAAAGTCTTGTCAAAATAGTCAAAAGACAAAGCAGGCACAGCATAAAACATAATTCTCTCAAATGTATACCTGGATGGTGCGTTGGCTAGACAATGAGCAATCTTTAAACTTTTGGCCTAAATCCTGTGAATATAAGAAGGAAGAACAATAAAGTTTAATTCTATTATTTCAGGTTAAAAGTTAAACAAGGGCAAATGCTTGTGGGAATTCAATGGAGAAGTAAAGCAAATGCTCGCAATATTAAGTTAATAGTACTGGTATGGTATGAAAAAAATTATTTTCTTTTGAGCTTGGATTTTTACTTTTAGTATGTACATGAGTAACTATCAAAATACAGTCATCCTATATCATTGAAAAGTTTGTAGCATCCTTCAAGGCCATAGAAATGGCCGTCATCTTGGATTTGACCCAATTTAATCTCCTCCTTAGTTATGAATAAAATCACTCAAAACCTGTGCATATCGTCTTTTCCATTCAATATCTAAAGACTGACAACAGGTTTTTTTAATATTTTGGACATCTTTTTTTTAATGAATTTTTAAAAATAGTATATATTGTGAATATACAAAACTGGCATTTTTATTACAAACAAAAAAAATTCTCAAAAAGTTTACAAGATATCTTTAAAAATTTTTGAGAATTTTTTGTGTGTGTGCCAAATAAAATACAAATCGTTCAGTAAATGGAGATAGAATTTTTTCACATATTTAGTGTGAAAAAATACATTTCGAGAAAAATGCAAGTAAAAAAATCAAAATAAAATAACACAAAACAAACGTTTCAGACAGGTTTCCTTTGTTGTAGCAGCCCCTTACTCTTTCGTCAGTCTTTGGCATTGTTACTAATGTAAAGAGGATATAAATCTAGGTTTAGATGTGCACTGTTATGAAAACAAACATCAAAAATTGACCATTTTTTTATTTTTATACTCTATTCCTATGCTTGTGCGCGTGTTTACATACACATTGACACGCAACGCCTCTCCCGTCACACATCCATGGGCCGAATCAATGAGTAGTGTCGGCAGAAACCAGGCAACCTTGGTGTTGCCACATATGATGTTTAGCCGCCAATATACAAGTTTTTACTGTCATCTTCTCAGCCAGTGTTAGGGTAATTTACGTAAAAATGTTGACTGTTTTTGTTTACCCTCACCTACAAAATATTTTGTTAAAAGAAATTATACATCATATAAACATTTTTCTGCCATAAACTTGTAGATAAACGATCATTCTACCCGAATATGCAAAGAACAGAAAATCAACCTTTTGGTCCCAAACTCGCCAGTCCACGGCCACCCCCAGAGAACATTAATCACATATTTTTACATAGGATATCTGATAAATGCCTCTTAGTGTAAAAATAAAAATTTTAAAAAATCTTTTAAATAACACCGTCACTATCACCAATATAATGCAGGATCAAAAGAATTTTGCTCTGAATTACCTCTAAGACAGGAGCTTTGTTACAGTCTGACAGATTGATGGCAAGCTCTCCATATTTTTTTGGTTGTGTGTTTCCTTAGAGTAAAGAGACAAAGAAAAGGAAATTTATGTTGTAACTTGTTTCAGAGCAACAATGATCAATGAAATGAAAATTTTACATGTAAAAGATGAACAAAATTCACCATAATATCATTATAATCTATATGATATACAGTAATCGCTGGGCAAAAGCACGCTGCATAAAAACACATTCTGCATAAACACACGCCTTCATCTTCTGACCAAATATTTATATATAATAACAACATGTAAAGACATGGTTTACCTACCTAAAAGCATGGTGTAATCAATAAGCTTTTACCTTTAAACTTTCTGCATAACATGAGTTATTTCCAACTACAGTAGGAGTCGGATTCAACGAGGTCACCGGGACTGACGCTAGGTCCTTGCTGTATGAGACCTTTCGTTGAATGCGAAGTCAACAAGGAACTTCCCTTTTCAACAGCATGGATCAATCTTTGCTTAATTTCAAAGGAAAAACATCTGTGCTTTGTGGGTTTTGATGTAGAAGTAGATGTCATTTTGATAAATCAGAATGAAGTGACGGTACAGCAAGTTACAGGTGTGAACGCTAGCATGTCATAGAATAAAGTGAGCAGCAGAGAGAAAATTGAGTGAGGTCGTGCCCATCAATAAAATCATTTTGATTGGTCCAGCGCTTTTTCCCACTAGCCAATCTTCCACTCACACCAACAGTACTACGGTAGAATAATTGTTCAAATATCGTTGATCCTGCTTCACATTCTAGCCTGGCTATTAACAATCAACAAGTCATCTGTTTCGCCTCCTAAACACACACACAGTACAGTGTCAATCAATGATGTGAGTGTTTAGGCCCTTGCTGGGAAAAAGTTTCATGAAATGAAGTGAATCGAATGAGAAGTTGTTGTTTCACTGCATTTATGATTGGCGATTTAACCCATGCCGGGTCCTCGTTGGATGAGTTGTTTTTTCCCAAAGAGAATGAGGGGGGGGGGGGTTCTATTGGCCTTGTTGTAGCTGACTTTTTGATATGTGAAATCTCGGTGGATGCAGCGCCCACTGTATTTCCATTAAAACATGGTGTGTCTAAAAGCATACTTTTCTCAATCGTCCAAAGCGCATGCATTTATCCGACGACTTGCTTTTCCATCCTTTGATGCTGTTAATCGTTGAGGGGAGATGATACGTTCTTTGGAAGGCCATCTCAGCAGCTCTTTGGATTGGTATATTGATTTTCTTTAGTGTTACTTCAACTCCTTCAATCCACCTTTGACATGGCCTGTCTCTTCCCTTATGATCTGAATATTTGATATTATAATATGCTCTTGAGGCTGGCTGATTAGGTGACCAAACAATTTTGTTCTCTACTTATCAGTAATGTTCAGGTAGGGTTCTATGCCAACATTTTATATTAATCTTCATTTCTCAATCTGTCCTTTCTTGTGACATTTAATGTTTTGTTGAGACATTTCATCTCACATGCTGTTATTTTTCTTCAATACATTTTACCAAGAGTCCAGGTCTGCCATTGATAGCAAAGTTTTGGAATACGGCGATTACTGTATATAAATACAAACAAGCCAAAATGTGATCCGAAGTACTGTCTTTATTTCACAACTGATTAGGCTTAAATTTTCTGTAAAGGTGTGAATAGCCTATGAATGTGCCTTTTGACCTTTAGAATGATTAAATGTTAAAAGCCTCATGTTCTTATCAACCAAAATTGCTTCTTCAGCCTCGACTGTTCAATTTCTTCATAGATCTATCTGCAGTAGAATAAGAAAATATCTTCAATTTATACAGAAAGATCTATCTGCAGTACAGAAAGATGATATTCAGTTGAGACCCATATAATATAGACATTCTCGACACAAAAACTGGGCTTGGGTTTTCTTTTTCAATTTTTTTTAAAATGGGATTTTAAAGGCAAATATCAAATTAAGAGTGCAAAGTTTTGTAAAAAATGAAAAATGGAACACTGTACATAACTGAACAATTTCATACAAGGACTTGTAAAACTAGGTAGATGTTATATCAAGCGTTCCTATCCAGTTTCAATCCAGACGGTCATCATTTCTTTATCAGTGAAAACCTGATTCTCGTTCACATCAGTTATGGTGGTGCCTTTGATGTCATTAAGATATTCCAATGATGGCTTCGGCACATGTTTGGAAGTGCTGTGTGTCGATGAGAAACATACGCTACGCTGTCAATCGTCTTGTTCATCTGGTGTTTTGTCTGGCAAGGCCAACACCAAATAGTCTGACACTCAGTCTGTTGGGATAATTAGAGACACGCAAAACAAAGTTTTCAAGGCCTACAACACCATGTGCATGCTCCAGATAAAGAGAAAAAGGGCATAGTCAATCTGACTTTGAAATTTTATTCTACTGCACTGAGTTTAAGACCCTTTAGTCTTCCGGAAAAAAAAACAAATCGACCTCTTCTTAGCCACACTGACGTTTTTGAAATAGCCTCTTATAGAAGGTAATCAAAGAGAAAATAAATCTGTTACACGCAAAAAAGCGCCGACCTCTCTACGGCAGGTGAAGATAAATGTATACATATTTTAATTACATATACGTCTAAAAAAATAATATGCCTATCTGATTTTAAAAAATGTTCATCAAAAGAATGTAAAAATTAGTTTTGATTTTTCTGAACAAATTTTATTTTGCATAAGTTTTGTTGTGGTGGTTTTGTTCTTTATTGGCTTTTAAATTTTTTACCTGAAAATGTTAATGGAATAACAGCTTCCTGTGCTGCTATCCTCTGATCAAGATCATAATCCTCTTCCCTCCAGCCTGGCGCCAGGGCACATCCATTCAAAGGGTCGACTTTTGAAATTTTGGTCAGTTCATTAATAAAAGGGCCGGAAAATGTATGCTTTGGCTTGCTCCCTTTCACTGTGATGGGGCAGTAGAGAGGACTTAAAGAAATGGGACACTCAAACTCAGCAATAGCTTCTGGCTTTGTGAATTTTACAAATCTGGGAACTTGTTTTCTCACGACCGTCAATACGTAAGTCTGAACAATAGAGAGACAAAATATGGAAAAAAACATGTTTCCCAAATATTTCTGTCTAAATCATGATAATTTCCTCAGACGTTCTCATGTCACCAATTATTACTGATTCAGTTTCAATAAATGCTGGATTTTTATGAAAAAATGTATCCATCATCCTTCAATCAAGAGTCAATACTTTTATCACAGATTAGGGTGAAAACAAAGAACAGATCCAAGAAATCTTTAAAAAAAAAAATGTTTGTTGTCACAAAATATATAATTAGCATATTCATACTTTTGTCAACAACTATGATCTGATAATAGGTGATACATCTTTTTTAAATAACCTTTTTGTTAGATCCATCTGCTGAGGTGATTTCAATATCAATTTTTGTTGATCCTGTATTGAGAGGTATGGCAGTGCTTGTTGGTTTTCCACTCACAAGCACAGCATTTTTGGATCTGGGGCTTTGGGAGTCACAGTGGCAGCGGCAACATTACAAGGCAACAAACCTGTAGAAATAACCACAAACATTTTTTTATTACCATACATGTAAAGCACAAATTGAATGTGATAGAACATGCATGATTTTTATCATAAAAGTTAAAAAATCATAAATTAAGTCTTTAAATTGCTCTTCTATGCATTAATTTACTCACAATCATAAAGTTCTTGGTTTGGATTGAAGACTGGTTCTAAATGTCCATCCTTCACTTTTATGTCACTCAAAACAGCATCTTTTTGCTGAAAGACGATGCACATGGACAAAGTAGTTTTTCAGTGTGCCATCCTCTGCAGTTACTTCAATCTTAATGTCAGTCACAATTCCTTCTTTCACGGAACTTCACGTGATCCACCACTTCCTAAAATGTAAGAGTATAGTAAATGTAAAGAATATAATAGGCCTAAATAATATAGCATACTATAATACAATACAATATTTTTCATATTATAATATATACACTCAAACCTTGCTATACCTCTAAATGAGGAAGATAATCAATATTTGACTAATCAAGTAGAAAAAACCTTATGACTGACGAGGCAATGTAAGCCTACTACATGTGAAAAGGCTACTGTAGTATTACATTATAGTACAAGTAGGATTGTCCAGTCTCTTACGTAATCTAGAAAAAAATATTGACAGAAATTAGAGTTCAGTGTATTGTAATATAATATAATTTAATACAATATAATATATCTGTGACACTGTTATGTCTGAGATGTGAGTAGTTTTCAGTTTTGTACTGAGTGTGCGTTTGAGTGTATTTGTCCGCCTACACTGTCTGCTTCTCCCCTCCTACACTCACCTCTTTTACTGTTTATATTTTTATTATTTTGAGCCCCCCCCCCCCCCCCCCGCACTCATCCGCCAACCCTATCACTGTCCTACTCATGACATTGATGTTAGTGAAGAATGTTGTTATATTGTTGTGAGCCAATCAGCTTTCATTCCCATGGAATTGTTGCAAGCTAAGAATATTGTTTTGTCTTTTTGAGCCAATCAGTCTAAATCAACCCCCATTTTCATTACCATGAAACTGTTGTGAGCAAAGAATGTTGTTTTGTCTTTTGAGCCAATCAGCTTGGAATCATGACACCCCCACATTTCCTTCTGATGTACTATCTGATATACTATATATAATCTGTTTATTGACTTGCTCACTCTCTCTTGCTATGTGCATCTGGTTGTGAGATTTGTGTTTGAGAATTGTCCAGGGGAGATGGTACAGTATTGTTAAGTTTGAGACAGTAAGATATTGTTCAGCCTGATACTGACAGTGAGACCTTTAAATCTATATTCTTAATAAAACCGTTGTTGAAACTCGAACCTTACAAGTCACCTGCCTTCTCACTATCGTTGGACAGCTGTATAACTGGGGAACGTGAGCGAGAGAGGCTTGTAAATATGCGTGTGTGACATATCTATATATATAATGATCATTCTTGTTCACCAAAGACTCTTTGCCAGGCAAATAAAAGTAGCCATAGGTTGCATGTGTGTTCTACACGATCCCAAGATCGTTTTCATTTGAGAATGTTTCTACCAGATGGAACGTTTAATTATTGAAAATTTTATTGTTTCCCCCACATGTTTGAGTTGGCCTGGAATTTTCATTCACCTAAGCTGCCAATTTGAACAGGTTTATATTTTTAAAAGTTGGAATCACGTTTACCTGCGTGACCTCAGAATCAAATATTGACCCCGATCTAATAATTGTACTTGGTATCATCTGAGGTGTATCATGCTTGTTATAATATAATAGAGTAGTAAAAGTAGTAGGTACTGGCTATCACCTTAGGCCTTGCAGCTTATTTCTGTCCCCTCATTATGTGTCAATATTGTGTAAGTCTGTTTGCATGCCTATCTACCAAAGATTGTATCATAAATATAGTGTAATATAATGACACTAATAATAATAATAATAATAATAATAATAATAATAATAATAATAATAATAATTGTAACAATGTTATGTCTGAGATGTGAGTAGTTTCCAGTTTTTGGTATCGAGTGTGCGTTTGATTGTATATGTCCGCCTACACTGTCTGCGTCTCTCCCCCCCCTACACTCATCTCTTTTATTGTTTATGTTTTGATCATTTTGAGCCATCACTGTGAACCCCCCCCCCCCCCCCCCCCCCCTCTCACATCGCCAGTCCTCCTCATGAAACCGTTGCTAGCGACGAATGTTATGTCTTTTTTAGCCAAGCAGTTTGAACTGTATCCCCACTTTCGTTGCCATGAAACTGTTGCTAGCGAAGAATATAATGTCTTTTTGGCCAATCAGCTTGGATCAACTAAATATATTCTGTTTATTCGCTCACCCATCTTCTCTTTGCTGAGTGCATCTGGTCCAACGGGTTATGTAACGATTTCAGAATTGTGAGATTTGTATTTGAGAATTGTCCAGGGTAAATTGACCATATTCATTCTGTTACCTGCAAATATTTTGTTGGCATGCGATTGCAATGTATCAATAGCGACACATTTTAACAAAGTTGAGAGGTAGCTTTAAAAGAAAAAGAAACAAACTTAAAGTAGTTTATATTTTAATTTCCACTTATATTTACTGTGAAATTCATTCAATAAACCTCCTTTAACCTCTCCTTCACTAGAACTTTGGTCATTGGTAAATTTTGCCTTCTATTTCGTGACCAGCAGGTATATGGCTCTGACTCCCAGTTTAATATTCCCTTCATGCCCACCCCCCCCCCCCCCAAGTATCACAACAATAAAACATCGTAATTTTATATTCATTTTCATGTTGGTCAAGACACTGTTACTGTTACCTTTCAAATATACCTTTCCTCGTTGTTAAAGTCACCTTGATTACTTGTACATTTGCCTTTAAAGACTCCAGACTAGCCTACATATTATTAGTCATTTCCCCTACATATTTCCCTTTCATGAAAAGCCCTCAATATTCCTTTTATTCTACTTTTGAATTTATTAAAATTGATGCTGGCCCTCTTTTATTAATATTATTCACTTGACCATTCAGCCTTTAGATGGATTACTCCTACCATTGTTTTATTGCTTGCCACAGAATTAGTAGTTAGCAATAGGACATTGTAATGTAATGTATATTTATCTGAAACTCATTTCCGGTGCTTTAACATGTTAGTTTACGTGAACTGTTTTCAGGTTTTTGAGTCTTATAGAACCGTAGCTCCTCGTTTTCAAAAATATTACTGGTCCCTTTAGATGTATTCTTAAATGCTGTTGAATGAATAAATCGATTAGACCTAGATATAGCTGAAGTTAATTCTGTTCAGAGGACGGAAGTAGTCTAATCCTTAAATTCATTTGTTTTGTTTACATGTACTTGTCATTCTCCCCTGCTTATGTGCCTAGGCCTTTGATATTATTAATGTTTACTATTTGAGAGTAGTGCATTTATCATGTCGCACCTTAATTGCCTGGTCCATGAAGCAGTGATGTTTATTCCTTGATTGTTCATGTGCGATTAGATCTCAACCCCGTGTGAGATTTTTGTTGATTTGACTCAATATTTTGTTGTCATGATGTAATCCTTTACGACATGCTATTGTTTTTGTTTTCTCCTTTATCTTTACAGGAGACAGTGAGACCTTTGAATATATATATTCTTAATAAAAATCGTTGCTGAAACTCGAACCGTACAAGGCAGATGCCTTCCTCACTTTCATTGGACAGCTGTATTTGTGGGAATGTAGAGTGAGAGAGGCTTGTAAAAACGTGAATGTGTGACATAATAACAGTAATCATAATCATAATAATAATAATGTAGCGGCTAGACTAACACACTGTGCGGAATCACACTGACACTTGGTGACAATAGACACGATACAAAGGGTATTCCTGTTGCTGGCTGAGCAGCTCCTTTCTGTCTTCCTTCCTCAGAACTAACCAAGGAACAACAAATTTACTACTAACATTGAATGTTCAAGTACTTCTCTCTGAAACTTATCAGCATTGTTTGAAGTCGTCCTTTATTTTTGTCGTGTAAACGTGGCAAACGTTCAATGATCACTACAATAATGATAAAATAATCATAAGAATAATAATATCTTTTATTTATTCCTTTGCCATTTATTCATCTTCTTAGAGTGAAACTGCTTTTCTTTTTCTATCAGTAGATCACTATCACCATATCTACTATCAATATTCAAATTAATCAAATGACCATTTTACTTTTGAAAACCATTGTAACACGATATTCAAATAAATAACAATTGAGCTCTTATAAATTGTTTTACAATTATTTTGATTCTAGATGAAATCATTCTTATTTATATTTTCTAGTAATATTATATAGATCTAGATCTAGATAGATCTCTAGGGCCTAATATAAATCTAGATCTGGATTTGGAAAGGGACTAGAGTCTACATCGCTTACCGAAATAGAAAAAGAAGCCCCGGTATCACTCGTTCTTGGATCAAACACAATTTTCTCTGTGCTGCTAGGTATTGTAACGCTGTAGTCGGTTACATCCTTTTTAAAAGCGGGTGTTAAGCTGCCAGGCTTCACTGTTAGCTTCGATAGATTACAGTCGTCCATCTTGAATCCTAGGACGCCGTAAAGATCACTAGTGTCATATAAAATATGTAGCATAAGGAGTGGAACAAAGCTTTGAATCTGACTTTAAACAATAGCACAATATTCATCAATTGTTGCTGGCAAATCGATTCAAACTGACCATGAAATTTAAAAAAAACGAAATAAAAATGAATTTTTAAATAGTAAAATTAAAAACATAATATGATAGAAATCAATAAATAAATAAATGTTCTAACTTTTAAATATCTGCATATGAACAGCGAAACGGATGTAAACAAAATGCCGACGACGATTGGCGGATAAACTAAACTTAGATGTCTAGATCTAGCTCTACAACAATACATGCTTTCAGATCTGTCGGTCTATGTTCTACATCGTCAGTCATAGACTTGATCCCGTTTTACTTGCACCAGTCATGTTTTCGATGGTAGCATAGGATCGTATCTCAAAAGATACTAGATTAGATCTCTAAATCTAGATACGTAGAAGTAAATCACGATCTTGATCTCTTGAGATTTAAATCTAGATCTAAGTTCTTCTAGAATATAGTTATTATTAGATCTCTTAAATTTTCAGAACTCAGATTCTTTGATTCTTAGTTTAGAATCTAGAATAGATCTAGAGCTAGCTAGATTAAAATTTTCTATTGTTATTTACACTTTTGTTTTCACAAATTCAAATATGGCACTAATGAAACAGAAGTCCCGAATACCACAAATAAGGCCTGGTTCAAAAACATCTCAGGATGATGAAAGTGAGCCTTTGACATCAAGATCTAACTTGTCTAAGAAGTCTACTAACTCGAAACCCAAACCTACACCTGTTAATCCCCTGGCAAAGGCAATGGAAAAAAGATCAAAGCCAGCAGACAGACATGTGAAATCAAGGTAGATTTCTCTAGATAGATCTATAGCTACCCCCCCCCCCTCCCACCTTTGGACTTGAATTATTTAAGGGTGTATCTAGTGAATAGTAAAAAAAGGAATAGGATTGGTAATTTTTACAGTTTAAGTTTAGTGGCATAAAATTATGGGGGTCGAATTTGTATTCACTGACTTAGCTTAGATATCTACATAATATAGGTGATGCTCTCCAATAAGGCCTGAAAGGCTGTATCTAGAGATTCGTGTCTGATTAAATATAACTAGATCTAGGCTTGGTTTAATGATTAACTTAATTATATTATTTTACAAATACCCTACGTTTAAGAACTTTGTTTCGCACTTCATAGGTTTTTTTTAAAAATCGCCTTAGATCTAATCAAGGTCTATATATTTTGACATTCAAATTGATCCCAAGATCGGGAAATTTGGATCAGAAATAACGAAAACTGCAGACAATTTACAAATCTCTGGGGGGGAAATGTGCCTAGTATCAAAGATATTTCCCTGCGTAAAAACCATTTCTGATGAATCAAAGATGACTTTCAACATTTTCATGTAATAAGCATGATATAGAATACTAATAACAGAAGACTTGAAAACTTAATTCACACAGTAAAATTCAAATTATTTTTAAAACCAGCCCTCATCATCCCTCAGCAGACCTAAAGTTAGGTGCTTTTAGCATCTCCTGCCAACAGCTGTGTGTGTTGCTTTGCAGCAATGTAGAGTTCGGCCCGTGCAAAGATCCAAACTCTTAATTTACTACATCTGACAAGGGAACGAAGAATACAATAGCTACTGTTCAGAATTTTTTTACTTGACTTTTTACTAGATCCAGATACATGGATTATTATGTCCTAAAAAGGTTCTATTTCGATGGAAACTGAATTTCATGTTCTTGTTTTGTTCATTATAGATGTGAAAGAACATGAAGTAAATTTTATTGTGATTCTTCAAAAGTAGTTCCAAATTCCAATGGCATTATGTTATATATAACATAACAGAGCATGCATACATAAAAGTAAGCTGTGACACAATGTTTGAAGAAGCTGTTAGATGCGACAAATTGAGGTTTCTGTACACACACATGAATAATGAAAGTCAATAAAACAAAGAACAAAAATGTGAATAATGGCTTCTTGCTCAAAAGAAGAATGTATGTTCAAACTGTGTGTATGAAATATGTCCATACAGTAAGACTTCTTTTTTTTACATATCAGGCTATTTATGCTGCTTTCTTACTTTTGTCTCAAACCAAAAGCTGGGGTTTATTCATGGATCTGTACAGAAAAGACTCATATCTTCTTAAGAAAAGTGTTTGTTGCTTAAGCATAAAATTAACATTTCGAATTCTCACTCATGAACAGAAAAATCGGTGCTACTTTAGTTGACAGTCTACCGTCATGTTTCTGCTTCTTTTTCTTCTTGTACTTACCTCTTTCCTCATTGTTTACTTCTTTCCTGTTCTTCATTATTTATTATTTTTATTTGTTTTGGGGTTTTTTCATGAATAGATTTTATCTTCAGCTTTATGTTATTTTGCTAACACCATTTTCAACTAAGTTTAATATTGTTCAATTCCAGCCTCTTGGTTTAAATGAAGAGTGCCAAAGTAAAGTCTTTCTAAAAAAAATTATATCATGAGATATAGACTTCCTTTCTTATTAAATCTACTTTCAGTGAAATGAATTTCACTTATTTACATTTCATCAAATCAATTACAGCTCAGAAACATGGTATGAAGAAAAGGCTGAGACTCAAAGTCAGATGCGTTTTCAGAAGACACGGACAGATCATCAGAAAAGGAAAGAGGATATTGTGAAACGGCTAAAAGCGACAGAGGTGTGAAAGTTAATTTTCTAAATTAAGTTTGTAGGATCGATTATAGAGTTAAGTGCAGCAAAACAAACAAATGTGAATTTTTAAAAAATTTGTATTATATTTTGTAAAGATCACAGGAGTGTGAAATTAAGAGGACTTTCCATATATTGTTATAAAATTTTTGAAATTTCATCTCGTCTGATGAACTTTGTTTTAGGAAGTGTATCACATGCTTCATTAAATAAGATTTCCCAAAAATAATATCTAAGTGATCTATGTTCACACAGGTATTTGGTATCAAACAGCACCAATGGCCCAGCCAAACTGTGACAAAATGTAATGTTTTTTGTTTTTCACTCACACGTAAAAGGGCACCATAAAATAAAATTTTGCTTTTGAGTAACAACCCTTGTTCTGGTTCATTTTCTCTTTAGGCAGAAGTTGATGTCTTGAAGAATTTGTTAGAACAGAGAGACAAGTTATTGAAAGGTGAGTACATGTAACATGTATTTTTGTCTTGATATGAAAGTCGACCAATTATTCTGCTTCAAATGATATCTTGTGTTACAGAAGTCTTTAATTCCTTAGGGCACTTTTATGAGCTCATTTCTTTGACCGCTTGTAATCTAACAGAAAATTTAAACGATTTTTTTAAAACTCCTAAACATCTCGTTTTCTTACTATCAAATCTCAAATTAAGGTTCTGTAAATTTTACAGAGAATTTTGAATGATTTATTTTGTTTGGAATGAAATTTTAACGATCTAATGTAAAAGAAAGTTGTTATATGAGGACATGTATCTAAAAGTGATACAATGAATAGGTAATTTGGAAAAACAAAAGAAGTCTAGATTTTAAAAAGTTTTCCTGCTTCTTCTCTCTGAATGACGAATGTATGGAAATTGACTTCGTTTTGAAAGTTTTGCTTATAAAATCCAGCATTTGTTTTTCTAGTTATCTTTAAAAATTGGTGAAAAATATAATATACATATAAATAGTTCTTTCAGTTGTCAATGCTCCCCTCATGTTATTGTTAGTCTCCCCCTTTTCACAAAAATATGTTTGTATTGATTTCTCTCTTCTTTTTGTTTTGTTTTTGTTGGGTTTTTTGTTGTTATTGTTTTTATGTCCTTGGTGTCAAGTTACTGTACTGTGAGTAGAGAAAATTAAGTCAGATTGTAAACTTTTTTTATTCCTATACATCTCGTTTTCTTACTATCAAATCTCAAATTAAGGTTCTGTAAATTTTACAGAGAATTTTGAATGATTTATTTTGTTTGGAATGAAATTTTAACGATCTAATGTAAAGAAAGTTGTTATATGAGGAAATGTATCTAAAAGTGATACAATGAATAGGTAATTTGGAAAAACAAAAGAATTCTAGATTTTAAAAAGTTTTCCTGCTTCTCTCTGAATGACGAATGTATGGAAATTGACTTCGTTTTGAAAGTTTTGCTTATAAAATCCAGATTGTAAAGTTGAGATAATGTTATCTCTCAATCTCAGATGAATTACTATTAAACTATTATTGTATTTCAATTTTCAATATTGTTTTGTGTTGTGTCTTTAATTTAGATGCTCAGGAAGAATCAGAAAGCCAGATTTCATCATTGGAAGAACAGTTGTAAGTTTTAATAGATAAAAATCTCTAATTGGTGCTGCTTTGCTGAAGCTGATTTTGCTTCTTTGTGTATATATTTAAATAGAGCAGGATATTCAGGTGATTATGGTTTTTAAATTTTTCAGATAGCTTGAAAGGTTGCTGACATATTGCTGATTATGTCCATGTTGGTTTGTAGGCCTGGGCGAGCCTCGAGAATTACTTGATCGCTCATGATCATGGCTTCCTGATCAAAGATTTGATGCTCAAACAGGGATCATAGGCTTGTGGTGCTGATCACTGATTATAGCACCGAGCAAATTCATATGTCAATACCTTCAACACATTAGTCTCAAACTACATTAATTCCTTATAATCCTAGCTTAAAAGTGAAACTTACTTCCACCTATTGATACTTTCATTTAGAAAGTCTGCTTGATGGCTCGTAGCATCGAGCAAATGTGTCTGTCGATACTTTCAACACACCAATCTTCGACTACATTACATTCATTCTAATCCCAAACTGAAAGTAAAAAGAGCTACCACCGATACCACTATCAAATAAATGCCTGCTCCATTCCTCCTGGCTATGGTCAGCCAAATTTTTAGACTGTATGACGACAGGAAGATGTGGCGGGGCTCTGCCAGGGTATCATTTCAACCATGTCTAAAAATAGCTATATAATATTGAGCAATAAGGACCATTTAATAGGGATTAATTTCTGGTCAGAACCTGTAAGTCTGTGGTTGGACGTTTACCCTACCCGCCCATCCTCATTGACGCTTGTCGCAGTGTTTCTCCACTGTCAGGTCCCAGTCACAACCTCTCTCCCCTCGCCGCTTTCGTTTGGGACTGTGATTGCTGACGTGATTGTGCGCATAGCTGTGACCCAAATCAAAGTTCCGAGTGCTCGATTACAGCGATCAACGTTGCTTGATCGTTTGCTGCTCATGATCAACCGGAAAGCGATCAATGCCCAGGCCTACTGGTTTGATATACATTTTGGAGAAAAACAGCTTCAAAGTTGGTGATTTAGTTTCTGCTGTACACACTGTTGTATGAGGGCTCAAATCAATAGCTTTCTTGTATTCTAGCCTGTCCTAAATCTTTCTAAAAAATATGTCATGCATGTGTAATATTGTAATGAATTTCTTAACATGGTGAATTTTCAGTGCCACTTAAGAACAATGTCACATTTGCTAGACTTCTCTTGTTTTGCTCTCTTGTCAGTAGTGTCAGCAACAGGAATGTTCCTCCATAATGAGTTAAGTTAATACAATGGTCAGTTGTTTTATATATACATGTATAGCCAACCACTGTAGGTTATTGTTGGAAGGTTCCAAAATTATATGACTACCATGAAAAAACAAACGTAAACCTCTTATCTACAATTGGAAACGGTTTCTCCAAGTTTTCTTATCTTTTCTATTCATGAGGCTTAGATACTAGAAATCTAGATCTAAGTTTAGATCTATAATTATGAATTTAATGAAGTACTAGATCTAGATCTACTTGTATCTATGACTTATTTGACTTATACCTTTGTACCCCGGATGGGGCATAGGTCACCGATGAAGTCTCTCCGCTTCCGTCCTGTGCCACCATCTCTGTCTCGTTCCAGGAAAGGCCCAGCTGCCGAGCTTCCTGCAGGGTTGACCTCCTCCATGTTGCCTTTGGTCTCCCTCGACCTCTCTTCCCTTGTGGATTCCATTTTAAGGCCTGGCGCATTATGTTTTATGATTATTTTCTAAAGGTGTGTCCAAGCCATTCCCATTTCCTTCTCTTAATCTGTACTTCTATCGGTTCTTGATGTGTCTTTTTCCAAAGTTCTTTGTTTGTAGTTTTATCAAACCGTTTGATGTGTAGGATTTGCCTCAGGCGTTTGTTAATAAATGGTTGAAGTCTTCTTGTGGATGTTTAAGTGGTGCGTCATGTTTCACAGGCATACAAAAGGATTGATTTTATGTTTGTGTTGAAAATACAGATTTTGTTTTTAGGGATGCTGTCTGTGAATTCCAAAATGGTCTTAGAGTCCTTAATGCTGCTGTCGCCTTTCCAAGTCTGGCGCTGATATCCTGGTCTGTCCCTCCTGTTTTGTTTATGACACTGCCCAAATATGTGAACTGGTCGATATCTTCTAATTCAAGTGCGATGTTGTTATTATTCAAGTTATTAATTCGGAGAACTTGAGTTTTCCTTTTGTTTATATTCGTTCCCACTTTCGCTGCTTCCTTGGCTATTCTGAGTTTTTTTTCCTCAATATTATTATGTCGATGAGAGATAAGTGCTACATCATCGGTGATGAGTCAGAGACCATTGAATTCCTGTTCTGTCTCCTGTTGTTGTTTTTAACATGATCCAATCCATTGCTATCAAGAAAAGGAACGGTGATAATAGACATCCTTGCTTGGCTCCAATTAGTATATTGAAGGGTTCTATGAAGGTTTTATTGTGAATGTCTTAGCATGTTGAAGAATCATATGTTGACTGTAGTAAACTAACTATTTTGGATGGGATTCCATGATATTTGAGTAGTTTCCACATTGTTGTACGGTCTACACTATCAAATGCTTTTTCTGTGTCGATGAAGTTAATATAAAGTGGGTAATTCCATTCTCTTTGAGACGTCTATCAATCTCCTTTTCCATCCTTTCTAATAAAATTCTATTGAAGATTTTTCCCAGTACGGACAAAAGAGTAATACCTCACCAGTTTTTGCAGTCTCGACGGTTTCCTTTCTTTGGTATTTTTACTATATAGCCATGTTTCCAGTCTTTTGGGACCTCTTCTGTTTCCCAGATCTTGTGATAAAGTTTATGGAGCATGTCTACGGTTGTTCCGCTGACTGCCTTTAATATTTCAGGAGGTATACCATCTGGTCCCGGTGCTTTGTTATTTTTGAGTTTTGCTGCAGCATTGTGGTATTGATTTCCAACATTGTCTTTGCTGACGAGATGTCTTGAGAATCATTGGGTGCAGGATGGTTGAGGAGCTCTTCAAGTATTCTCTCCATCTGTGTAGTTGATCTTTGCTTTAGTTAATACTTTACTTTCTTTGTTATGAAATGGTTGCTCAATAGTACGCCTTGTCCCAGTATGTTTTCGTGTGATGTCGTACAGCTCTCATATTCTTTTGACCTGCTGCTGCTTCCACTTGCTGTACAAGTTCTTGGTGTTTTTTCTTGTCCTGCTTCACGCTTTTTCTTACTTCTTTATGAGCCATATAATATTCTTCCTGTGTCTTAGCTTTTGATACTCTCATCTTGTTGTTTACCTTTGATTTTAGGTCCTTTCTGATTTTGTATCTTTTGCATTGTTTCTAATGTTATCTAGTCATTGTGTTGTCTTGTTTTCTTGCCTAGTATTTCATTGCAATTGGTTTCCCAGGCTGTTTTTGTATGTTCCCATGCCTGTTCTACCGAAAAGTCCTCTTGGATAAGGTTTGCTAATGGTGCGTAATAGTTTTTCAGTTGTACTTGGAACACTTTCTTTGTGTGTGGATCCTGTAATAGCTCAGTGTTGTATATAAAGCCAGTCTTATCAAATTTCATTTGTAGTTATTTAACTTCAATCGAACGGTCCCAACTAGTAAATGATGATCAGAGTCAACGTCTGTACCTCTCTTGTTTCGAACATCTAGCATGGACCTTCAAAACCAATGCAGACGTAATCAATTTGATTCTCGGTCTGATGATCTGGAGACACCCAGGTAACCTTGTGTACTCTTTTATGCGGGAAGATGCACTACAAGTCCATTGAACATGCAAAAATCACTAAATAATTTTCCATTTTCATTTCTTACTCCCAGACCTTCTATGCCTAAGCAATGCTCTCTGCCAGTGTTGTTGCTTCCAATTTTAGCATTTAGGTCATCCATCAGGATCAAGACATCTTTCTTTGCTTTTTGATTTATCACATCTTGCAGCTGTTTATAAAATTCTTCTTTCTGTTCGTCCTCTGCATCATTCGTTGTTGCACAACATTGGATCATTAAAATTTTATGGAATTTTGTGAACAATCTGGCAGTCCTGGAGGATATGGCATTCCATTCTAACATCGATTTAGTTGCTGCTGGTGAAATCATTATACCAACTCCTCAGAGTGGAGACACCTTCCTGTTGGTGTCCGTAATAAATAAGAAGTTTTCCTGTGGTGAGGCGAAGTTGTCCTGCCTGAGTCCATCTTGTTTCACAAAGACCCAAAACTGCAAGGTTGTATGACCGCATTTCTGCGGCTATCTGGGCCGTCTTCCTTCTTCGAACATCGTTTGCACATTCCACGTGCCCAGCTTTGTGTTTGTCCTGGGTGAGAGTAGAGCCATCGGCACGCCAGCTTCCTTTTTGGCTTTCACTGGAATGCTTCATACGTAGTCCTAGTGGACTGCCTACCTTTCCCAAGACTTGGCGTTGTGTTTTTCCTCTTGGCGTTTCTGTAACATACTTGTTTTATGGGAGGGTTGTTAGCCCTTCGCCAACCCCCATCCTGAAGGGCCGGGATAAAACTTGGAGATGCACTCCTAGATAGGTTGCCGTCCTGAGCTTACGAGTCCTGTCTACCTAATGTGTCCGTATTAGTCTGACCTCTACCCTTTGATTGGTCCAGCTTGGGTGACCCTATCAGGAGCTTAAACTCCCACTGGCATAGCACTCAAGGTTGCTGAGGCACGCAAGCCACCACACCCCGACAAGGAATGGACGTTGTGGTGGTCTTGTACCTATATGTAGGTCTAAATCTAGTTTTGCTTCGTTTCGGTTAAAAGGTAAAGTGCACTAGATTAAGACCTAGATCTAGATTTGGATCTACAGTGTTTGGCTATGTATTGCACATTAAGGCCTCAAATTTTAATGCAGTGCTCAAGGACCCAATTATCTTTGGCTGTCTCCCAAATGTTGAAACAATTGTTTTTCATGTTTAGTGTAACACTTTTTTAACCTCTGATAACAGTTTAAAAGTTAAATGATGTGTTGTTTTTGTAGAAGCATTTTCTAGCCTATAACTGAGTAGTTGTCCCTACAATCACACTGATTTTGAGAAGGTATAGATTTTACATACAATCACAAATGTGTCTCCAATGATGCACACAGTTATATTTTACTTTATATTATCTAATTTTGTAATATTACTTTTAAATTCAAGTTTTGGATTTCGCGAAAATCAAACAGATCTAGATTTAAATTCCAGTTCTAGGTCTACATAAGATCTTAACTTCTTTGAACAAAAGCAAATAAGAAGGCTATGAAAAGGCATCAAAAACTACATTTAGAGATAGAATAGCAGAAAAACCCTTTGACCAGGAAAAATAAAGGGTTTACCTAATGAAATAAGAAGAAACTACGTTTTTGAGGTAAAATTGATTTTTCACCTTTAGAACAATATATCTCGAAAAGGCTTTGTATGACATCCGGACCCTTTGCCAGGCACACACACACACTTGTTCGTCACTTTAAATTTGCTTTGTTTTCTTTTTCTTTCTGTGTTTTAAACCCAAGGAGTCATGTAATGTGTTGAAAATGGCATTATTACTTTTTTATTTTGCATGTACATATTGAATATAAACACACAGTGTTAGTATGTGAAGGAGAAGATGATAAAGAATGGAAGTACATTTAAGATCAGCAAATGAATATCTACACATCCCAGTAAATGGCATTGTCAACAATCATATTTGTTCGCCAGCAAATGGATTGCTTTAATCATGTCATAAGAGCAGTAAATTTCGGCCATTTAGAGAAAACTTGACAAGCAATGTTATGTCCGATTGTTAATTCCCAATATTTGAAAGATGATTACAGTTTTTATTCAAATTTGATACATTTTCAAATGTTAAAATATTTTACAGAGAACTAAACTATAGATGCTCACATATATATATATATATATATATATATATATATATATATATATATATATATATATGTATATATATATATATATATATATATATATATATATATATATATATATATATATATATATATATATATATATATATATTTGTTCATTACAAATACGTCTAAAAAAAAAAAAGTATTGTATGTCTTTGTTTATTGCTCACATTTCTGTTTGAGGCATGTTGAACAATCATAATTGTAACCAATCTCTATGTTGTATTTTTCAGGAGGAAAAAGAAAAAATCTTAATCACTAATGGCATTGACCCTGGTAAGAGTTTTTATCTTTAGGGGACACATTATTCTGTCAATCGCAGCAAGATAATGAGACATGAAACTAAAAGGCAGATCATTTTTACATAACTTAATAAATCAATAAAAATGTGCTTTTTGGTGTATCATAAGAAAATTATGTTTTTATTGAGTTTGCTGTAGGTCTGCGACTTGAAGGTAACTGTAACACATTTTATTTAAACTTTGTTATGGTTGTAATCAAAGTGCACATTATTTAAAGCAAAGAAAAACACTAACATAACTTCTCAATTCTTAAAGGTTTGAAGAACTATATATTTTTTCAAACTTTGAGCTTGCTGGCAATCTGTGGGTGTTTACTTTGTGGTTGTGTGATCCTGATTAGCATGTCATTTTCCGTACTCTGATATTCTCTATTTTCTGAATATATTTTTTTCTTTTTGTGCCTGGTCATTTCGTTTTCCTTAAAACATTCTTGCAAAAGTTCCATAATAGTTTTTGTACACAAAAGGATATTCAAAATTATATAGTAAATTTATTGCTAAGATGTTGGATCAAATGAGTTTTTAAAGAGATAATTGTCAAGAAAATCCAATGCATATTCAAATCTCAATATATCGCCAGTGGTAACTTGTAACTTGGCATTGTGAAGGGAATGACGTTATAATGAAAATGTCTTTTTTCAGTATTACAATAAAGGAGATGATTAATATTTGACTAACCATGTAGTAAGATCGCCTGGTCTCTTAATAGTCTTATGTAGTTTAGAAAAACCCATCTACAGACACACCCATTACTCAAAATAGATAAGCCATTATTGTGAAGCATAATCCTTGCCACCAATTGGACCCAATCATAGCCATCCTACCCCGCCAGGCTATTGTCAGATGAATTGATCTGAGCCTATGCCAATGTCGCTCTTCATTTGGCTGACCTAGGCCTAAGCAGTGACGACAAACGTTATCTCCAAACCTTCAATACTCTCATTCTCATAAAGAAGAAGCCATATGTCACTAGTGTCAGTGTCATTTCTGTAAGTGCAAGAATACTAAGACACACATAACAGTGATGCTTGTGTGTGTATAGTGTGTCTTTGACTCCATGATCTGTGACCAGGCCAAACTAGATTCTATTTGTACTGGCTTGCATCACTTCGGGAAGTTTTGATGAATTATTGTCAATATTAACTAAGATTGGATGAATATTACGGGAAACATCCCGCGCACCTGTTAGAAGAAAATGCCATTCCAACATGAGTATAAGTGATCTGGAGCAGTTAAAATAGGGTGACGTGAAGTATTTGATGGTCTCTCAAGATTGTATGATGTTTCAAAGTATTATATTATTCTGTTATAGGTTTATATGCGAAAAACATTTTTAAAAATGCGATTTTCTCAAAATATTATAATTTGACAGTGATATGGGATCTACTTTTTTATTTATTGTCCGATTGCCTCAAATTTGGTATATAACATCTATAACGTAAAAAAAAATGTTTTCACCCAATACCGATTTTCAATATCTCTTCAAATTTTTTGTGTGATTAAATTTGCCAAATATTGAAAGGTTGCTATATGCATTTTCAAAAATTCATAAAATCAAAACAGTTTAATTTATCCGAAAATGCTACTGGATGCATTGATTGATTGATTATTTTCGCAATGAAAATCCAAGATGGCGTATTCCCAAGGCAACTATACGATAAAAAAACAATTTTTGTAATATCTTTTTTCAGCTAATTTAGACATGCCGAGTACAACGGGTAGTGGTTAGAATTGTCTATACCAAATAATAATAAAAGGCATGCTCAGGACGCCCCCCCTTGGGAACGTTCGTGCCAGATCATTGGCATTGGTGGTTTAACAAGTTATTTCATTGTTTTTATATAGTGTCAGATTTGTGAAAAGCTGGCAGTAAATGAAAATGGTGGTAGTATAATGGGAGGTGGTATAACAGGATTTGAGTGTGCTGTCAGTAAAAAGCCTGTTCTATTTGTTTTGTTAATTTGTAAATTGTTGAATTGCTTGAATTAAGATGTTAAATTGGAATATATTTTTGAAAGATAAAAGATTTCTTTTTTTAATGCAATATGTTCAGGCTTTCTACATTTGATCTTTTTCTACTTGATTAAATTTTTTCTCTTCAGCTAGTAGCCATTTACAGTCGCTGTTAACTGAGTACAATTTTATGATAAGATTATGATTAGGCTATGTCTGAGTATTTTTTTCCTGTCAGTTCTGGAAAATTCAAGTGGATGGTTTGCAGAAGCTTCTGGTAGGTCCTACTTCTTTCCTTGCAATCTTTGGCTTATCTTTCATCTCGTTGTTTTCTCTTGATTCACTCTGAGGTCACCACATGTAGTGGGTGGAGTACATTTCAAAACTGGTAAATTCAAACAAAAAATTGATTAAAAAACACTGGTTACAGAAAATAGATGCAGTAAAGAATTGTTGGCTTCTGTGAGAAAAGTGGTTGTTGAGAATAACCATATCCATGTTACAAATATGACGTGCTTGTTTTAATTTGAAGAGAGGCCTCTGCATCTTGTGAATTAGTTTCTACCTTTTGATTTCTATTTTCTAATTTTAAGAAAATTTCAGTTTTCATTCTATCATTAGCTCATGTAACTGAAAATTGAATACTGAATAGAATCTTGTGTAACTCTGAATTGTTTGTTTGTGAACAGTAACAGGCCAGCAAACGTCACCTAGTCAGGAAGAGAGCTTGAGGATGAAAAAAATGGAGAAATTCTCGAAAGTAAGAAAGTGGTCTTCAAGGAAAGACAAATCATTGATATATAATTTTGTTTATTTTTGTATGATAGAAAAATCATGAAGATTTTATCTAGAGCTTGTGTTACATTTCTTTAGTTCTACAGTCTTACTTTAACTTCCATAATAGTTTAAGCTTCATTTTGAATGATCTCACATATTGCTATAATTAGTCTTTAAGCTGCTTTGTCACTCCCTTTGTCCTATCTTACTTTTGTATTAGAAGATTCTCCCCTTGATATTTTCTTTTTGCTTCTTTTATCACATTATGTACGGGATACTCATGTTGATCATTTTATTATACAATTAATCTCAGCTCTAAACGTTTTACATCATTGTCAATGGTCCTTTTTTAAGTCCATATTCCCCGATTGTTTTGAGATTTTCCATGTTGTGCTTGAAGAAAAAAATGGTTACTCTCAGAGGGTTTGACGCAAAAGAACAACCAACTCAAAATTATATATATATAGATCTAGATTTACTTCTGATACGTAGAAATATTTGACAATGAATTTCATTATCAAATATTTCAATTTTCATTTTTTAAATCTTATGGAAGTTTGGAAACATAGAATTGCATAAATTGATTATAGCATATGGTGAGAAAAATGGTTTTAATCCATTCACTCACCAACACTTTCCCTAAAATGTGGATTATATGGTATAAATTCTTTTCCCTAGAAAAAGGTTCAAGAAATGAGAGATAAACTGACAAATATGAATAAAGATACAGAATCATACCTGTCTGATATTGAAGTAAGTAAAACGTAAACATAGCTTAGAAAATTAATGTAAAAAGATTGCAAGGATCATATGTATTCTTTACAAAGTTTATTCATGTGAAAACAGATATGGATTTTATTACTTGAGATCAGAAAGTTTAATTTCACATACCCATAATGTAATTTCTTCAACGCCTATATTCTGGTCCAAAACTCTTGCCATGTGGTGCTAAAGTTTCTTCTTTCTACAGAAATTCTGAATTAAAACAAAAGTCTTTAGTTGAAATTTATTTGAAGTTTATGTTTGAAAGGGAAACAAGAGATTATTGCCAGTATAGAAAGAAATTCAAGAGAAAGAAAAAGAAATTAACAGTCATATATGTAAATTACACCTTTAACAAATTTTTGTCAGTATAATTGTTTTTTGAATAGTAAATATGTACTAATGTCCTATATGACAATATGACATAAGTCTCATTAAATGAGATGTATTCTATTGACTTATCATCATAACTTATTATGCTTTGTGAGCAGCTAACATCTCTTTTTTAAACTCAAAATTAAATATTTTTTTTAAAATTTTCATTACTTGGGTAGAATCTATTCTAAAAATTTTTATTTTAAGATGTACATGACATTATCTCCTTCCTCATATTCTTGTGAGGAGTATTCCACAATTTTTTTTATACTCAAACATGTGTTCTTATTTTGACAGCTTTACCATCTATGAATACTTAACTTAGATGTAAATATGCGGTTTCTATACATATTTCAGAATACTATGCAATATCTGGATAGTCTTGAAGTAGCCAGTGAAAAGATGGGCCCATTGTCTGAAGAAACTAGAAAGTATTTTGGAGACTTTGACAATGAAGAGGATGTAATTGCCAAAGTTTATGATGAGAATACTGCAAAAAGTAAAGAGAAATTTCACGACCTCAAGAAGAGACTGATAATACAGATGATGATACTGCTGAAGATGAAAATAAGGGCGAATTGACAAAGACTCAATTCTTCATAACTCGTCAAGACACATTGAAAACAGCCTCTCCAAATCCATGAAAATCACTGAAATTTAAGATAATTGGTGTCCGCTAAATAAAGCAAATATGGTGAAAATAATTATATGCCATCACTGAAAGCTTATAATTGCAATATGAATTCTTCATAATTTATTATGGCATTAAGTAGATCATTTCCTGTAAAAGTAAATTAACCAAAAGGTGACAAGATGGGTCATAATTTATCTATTGAAATAGCCAGAGAACTTATAATATGTTGTATTATGAATTGAAGAGAAAATTGTTTTCACAAACTTTCCTCATGAAAGTACAATTCATAATTCAGCCGAAGAGCATTTTGATGAACAAAGAATGAAGGAAAACAAAAGAAATCATTGTGAACAATTTGTAGTCTCAATATTTTCAAGAATAAATCATGTAGATAACTCCATGTCTTTGAACTAAAAAGAGAACGCGTACATTACTATTATGTAGTTTTCTTTTTTTGAAAATTATCAAAGAACATTGTATTGCTACAAGGTTTAGCTTTGATATTATGAATTGTAAGTACTGATTATACACATTATGATATGCATGTCAAACAATCTGTATCATAAAGGTGCAGTTTATAAAGCCAAAGAAGAGAGACTAACACTTAACAGTTAATAAACTATCCTATTAAGAGAGGCCTACGCATTGTCTGCCAATGTTATAAATACATTTTCTAATGTAAATCTTGCCATGTGAAAGAAAGATGAAACTTTTCTCAACAAAATGGATTGACATCATGATCATTGAACTGACCACTGTATTCTCATGTCTATCCATACCAACAAACATGTCTAATCACAAATTCAAGTTAGAAGATTTATATATATATATATGTATATATATGCTGGTATGTTAAATACAATGTATGTGTAGTTTAATACATATTACAACACTGTCATCAGTGTGGTGTTTTCCCTTTCAAAACTATTGTTTCTCTGTCATAGGGAGATGTTGATCTGATTGTATTTTATATGATTCATGGAAAAAAATAAAATGACGTTTACCTCAAATCATGGGTAGTTGTGTAATATTTCCAGGTTATACTTGATTGTCCGCTGTAGTGTAAGAAGATGTAGAAATAGTAGAATTGAGATAATGAAATGAGAGCAGCAAAGGTGATGTGCAGTTATGGAAAAAATTTGCACCCAAAGTCCACTTATTCTTTATCCCTGTTATCTGTAAGTTTGTCAATTTAAAAAAAAGACAAGAGTGCTTTTAAAGTCCTAAAACAGTTTTTTTCCTAAAGAAGGAAAAATCGAAAACATGTATGACTATTACTTAGCATTTCACCTCGTGTTTTAATTTTACAATGTCATTTGCACCATGAAATGGCTATCATTAGAGTTGAGAAGAGCTACTGCTTGTGAAAAGACTCTCTGTCAGACAGAAGACACAGTATCAAATTAAGAAAGGTTAACACAGTGACGCTGAGATTGAAATATCGGTCATCCCTTGGCAGGGTTGCCAAGCGTCCCGCAAAATGCGGGACAGTCCCGCATTACCGTCACCTGTCCCGCAATTAGACTTTCTCAACTTATGTTTTTAGCGAAAACCCTCGCTTTACAACTAACGTTGCCAATCCCCCATAATATATTAGCATAACAATACATCGTACACTGTAGTACCTGGACACCACTACAAGCACAATTTATACATGTTGTACTGTTATTACTACTTACCATGTGAATTTTATGTTAATAGGAGCATTGCCTTCTTGTAAAAAAAGAAAGCACTCTCCTTCACCCGTGTGTGAGAAAGAGGCTCTCTCTCTCTCTCTCTCTCTCTCTCTCTCTCTCTGTCTCTCTCTCTCTCTCTCTCTCTCTCTCTCTCTCTCTCTCTCTCTCTCTCTCTCTACAATACAAGAATTCATATTAAGTATACACTCGCGATCAGTGCAGAGGCATGAAGCATTATGTTTGGGATGTGCGGCCCTCAATAATAATAATAATAATTTGTGAGATTAATACTATACATGTAGTAATATTCCATGTCGGCCTACTTCTACGCTACGCAGGCATGAAGCATTATGTTTGGGATATGCGGCCCTCAATAATAATAATAATAATTTGTGAGATTAATACTATAGTAATATTCCATGTCGGCCTTCTTCTACGCTACGCTACGCTACATGATTATTGATTTGTTTCAAGGTCGCAGGTGATAACCAGTACATGTATTACTGGACTTATCGCTATTCGCGTACACCATTCTTGGTAAAAACGTTAGGGTTTGATCTATGAATCAAATGGAAGTTTCTGTGACTTGAGTAAGTAAGGAAGTGAAGTTCCTCTACTAAGGACTTTACGACGCATAGCGCCCGGAGATTATTCCAACTTTCCCTGGGCAGGCTGCTACTGCTACTGCTAGTCTGACGCAGATCTTAACTCCCAAGCTAGTGGTTGTACATGTGTACCTATTTGCACCTGTGTCGAGTTTGGAAAATGTGTTTTGTATCTTTCCTAAGGAACTCAACGTTGGAACTAGGCTTTGGTAGGACTCGAACCCCGGTCCTAAGTCTGGCAGCTTAGCCACTTGGCCACCGACACATACTTCCCTGATTTGTGCTTATCTTATAATATCTGAGACCAATTAGCATTGATATCGACTCCCTCAAATCAACCATGTTAAAGGGAGATTACTCACACAAAATCACATACATCGATTTTTTTATGCAACTGCAAGTCGATCGTTTAGTCAAGATCCCTTGAACATCGACTTAACCGGCATTTCCTATTGAAGCAAGACATTCGCCCTTGCTTTCAATGGAATCCATCGCCAACCCTTCTGAAGGCTTACAAATTAGCTACAACTGTCGTTTTGGCCAACTCTGCCAAGCACAGTTTGTGACCTAAAACATTTATTTTATTTTATTTAAAAACTGTTAGAGGACACTTCAGTGAAGACTGATAGGACATTATAGTTGAGACTCCTACTTCTACCTAGTGATATAACTTTCTCTTTCAGTTTATACTGTAATTAATCTTTGGACTAAAGAGGTGTGGCTGAATCAAGAACCATGGCTTATCGAAATATATACTTTATTACATATTGGTGCATTGGATCTAATCTAAATTAGACTCTAGATTGTTTATCATTCCTATTGTTTTTGTGTCCTTGGTATATCCTAGCTACTCCTGAAACAAACTGAAATCCAGAGAAAAATTTAAAATTTATATTTAAATTAATACAAAAGTTAGTAATAGTAGCTAGGTGTGTGAATGGGAGAATAGCCTATTCTGCGCTCACATCTATGAATTGATCAAATACATCTGTCAGTTTCACTCTCAGTGTCCCTTGTTTGACTACTTTGACCTCCCAGTGTACCTCATTTTGAATGTTCAAACTTGGCAACACTGCCTTTGTTTGATCATTGCGTGTGTGTGTGTGTGAGTGTGTCTGAAACTGCCACAGGCTGGCCGAGATCTAATTTAGAGAAGAAACGGGCAAAGGGGATTAAAGTAAATGAAGTGTCTATTTTAGGTGACGTTCCAGATACCTGGATCAGAGGGTTAGGTTTTACTTGAAAAGAACTCGAGAAACTTTTTCAACCTACTGGATCTTGAACCCACGACATTTTGGTCAAGAGGCGGGACAATGCCGCTGGACTATCGAGTCCCCTTAGGCGTAATAATTCGTACAGTCCAACCTGGCCATAATGATCATAGTCATAGACCAAAGTAGTCGTTATGGACAGGTAGTTGTTTTGGGCAGGTTGTAAATGTAATGTGGTTGGATATAATTCGTCTGATTAAAAATACGTATTTTCTAGCTGGCCTGTTCAGGTCGACGGGGATATGCCCCGACACCGATATGTAGCACTTGGATCAAGAGATTTTGTTTGTATCTTTTGATTTCCATTTGCCTATAGGTTGATCTCTCTTTCTTTTTTTTTAATCCTATAGTTGCAACGAGGCTGTATCTTGTGATGCTCGCCCCTTGCTTTCTCAATGTATGTCCTCGCCCAACGCCATTCCTTTCTAGTTCTAGCAATTCAATTTCTCTTTCAATAGCATCTTCACATTACATGACATGTACATTAATTTCTCTTTCAATAGCCTCTTCCCATTACATGACATGTACATTAATTTCTCTTTCAATAGCCTCCTCCCATTACATGATATGTACATTAATTTCTCTTTCAATAGGCTCCTCCCATTACATGACATGTACATTAATTTCTCTTTCAATAGCCTTCTCCCATTACATGACATGTACATTAATTTATCTTTAGGTGACTGAGTTGTCGTGATTTGAATGTATTCTCCGTCTAAACATCATTCAAAGCATCTTCATGTCAACAGGATGTCATCTAATCTTATTTTTGTCGAGACAATTCATTTTTGTATCCATTTAGAATAAATGGACGTGGAAGGGTTCAACATCGAAGTAAGTTCAGCAACCAATAAGACTAGTGAGAGATATAGTGCGAAATACGCGGAAATTTGAACATCTAGTAATAACTGGCAAATTTGAAAGATATAGAGTGAGAGGTACTAATATTTCTCTTGTATGAAAGTTGAATGAAGAAATCTTGCAGAATTGATGGTCAGCGCGACGAAAGATTGTGACATGTGGATGAGGATGATCGCCAGCGTGAAGGAAAATCTGTTTTTGAGGGCTTCGGCCAATACTGAATGCCCTGCTTTCTACTTTTATAAGGACCATAATATATTTGTTATAGGTCTATGGTAAAACAGACAGCGGTGCCTCGGGCCATCATGTAGAAATCAATGTATAGGCGTACGCCTGCTATAGATGTGAGAAATCACGGAGGCTAAATGAGATAACGTTAATAATAAAACTGTACACGCACAAGGGATTAAAGAAACAATTGTGGATACCATACCAGACAGGATCTAACTGTATTCTCCTTTTTTACCCACTGCTTTGCCATCAGTTTTGTCTGCTTCTTCTTTGTATTTGTTTCGATTTCGGCATTATGAGGCTCTAATACTAATATCCTACATTTTTAATCTCATGTCTTTTATAAATATCCTCTAAGGAAACTTGTTAACAAACTGTCAAAAAGACTAATAAAAATAGTATATTAATAATTATACTGAATAAGCAATGACTTGCATAACGAGAGAGAGAGAGAGAGAGAGAGAGAGAGAGAGAGAGAGAGAGAGAGAGAGAGAGAGAGAGAGAGAGAGAGAGAGAGAGAGAGAGAGAGAGGGAGGGAGGGAGGGAGAGAGAGAGAGAGGGGGAGGGAGAGAGAGAGGAGGGAGGGAGAAAGAGAGAGAGAGAGAGAGAGAGAGAGAGAGAGAGAGAGAGAGAGAGAGAGAGAGAGAGAGAGAGGAGGGAGGGAGAGAGAGTGTCTGTGTGTGTGTGTGTGAGAGAGAGAGAGAGAGAGAGAGAGAGAGAGAGAGAGAGAGAGAGAGAGAGAGAGAGAGAGAGAGAGAGAGAGAGAGAGAGAGAGAGAGAGAGAGAGAGAAAGAGAGAGAGAGGAGAAAGAGAGAGAGAGAGAGAGAGAGAGAGAGAGAGAGAGAGAGAGAGAGAGAGAGAGAGAGAGAGAGAGAGAGAGAGATGTGGGACTCACCACACCTCCACTGCTTGTGGTCTTCTAGTTTTCTTAATTCTTCTTTACCTTGGATTATTTTTTATATCATCAACAGTTTTAATAATTAAACGTCATTTCTAGTAGACTACTTCCCTAAATAAAAAATAAAAAAACGACCTTGAGATCATTTAGTACCTACATGCAAGATACAGTTACTATTAGTGGCCTGGCAACATAGCATTGGTGAACTAAGAACGACCAACTCACAATTATATATCAGCTTTAATTTGATTAATAACAGTTGGCACGGTCAGCACTGTAATTATATTTATGAAAGTCATGAGGCTACAAAATATCAATTATATCAAGCGTATAAAGTCAATGAACTCTTCTTACTCTTACAACTTGTGTAAACAGTTTTGAAAGAGACAATCTGGAACACAGCATTATGTAGTAGCCTTCATTTATTGATTGTATCCAGGTTAGTTCAATAGCACCAGGATATTAAAAAACTCATGTTAATGAGTTAATTCTTTCTTTCTTTTCTTATCAGTTTCCATTCTACCTTCCAGTGTATGAGTATGGGTTTAGATGCCTGAAATGATCTTTCTCCAGGATGCCCTGTCCTAAAATGTTCTGTTTCCTTCCGTGAAAGTTAAATTTCTTTGCTTAAATGCCTTTTATATCTTTTCCCCACTTTCTCCGAGGTCTGCCTTTTGGTCTTCACCTTGTTTTAGCACTGTATACTGATTAAGCTATTCTATTGTCATTCATTCTGTTAACATGCCCAAACCATCTCAGTTGATTTATTTCTATCTTACTCTTAGTTTTAATGCCATCTGCTTTGGTTTGATCTCCTATTGTTGTGTTTCTGATTTTGTCTCTTATAGTTTTTCCTACTACTCTTCTTAGGTATTTTATTTCAGCTGCCTGTACTCTACTGTGTTCCTTACTGTGTAAGGTCACATGCTATAGAGGGGAGTAAGACAATAAACTGTGTTGTATACTGCCATTTTGGTTTTTGTTGACAATTCTTGTTTACCTACAAATGCCTTTCCTAGATGGTTATATATTGCACTTGCCTTTTGATTCTCTGGCTGATTTTTTCTCTTAGTTTTCCTCCTGAGTTAATCATTTTACTTCTACTTCTTCTAGATAATTGTAGCTTTGAACTTGTTCTAAATTCTCCTGCCCAATTTAAGATGTTTTAGCTTCCCAAGTTACTAGCATTGTTTTGGTTTTCTTTGCATTTGCTCTCATTCCTCTCTTATTTAATGAATTATTCATCATGTTGATATTTGACTGGATGTCCGTTTTTGATTTTCCAAACAGAACTAAATCATCAGCAAATGAAAGCATTGATACATTTACTGGTTTGAGCTTCCACATACCTACATTGATTTTCTTCATTTTTGAGCCTTTGCGACATTTAGTTTTGGATAAGCAGGGGGATTAGCCCACTGTACCCTAGGTAGATGGTGGGGCTGCCACCATAAGGCCCCCCTCCTGGGCCTTGTTATTTTCTGTCAGGGTAACTCCCTTATTCTTTTGTTGACCAAACTAGCCTGCAAGCCAGCAGGTTGTTTTCTGTCAGTGTTAACTCCCTTAGTCTGGTCAACCAAGACCCACCTGCAAGGCAGCAAGAGACTCGTGGAAGGCGGATCGCCTTATCCCCCGTACATGTGCTTACATGTCCACTGCCCGGGTTAATGAGTTAATGATCTTATGATATTCCATGGCACGTAGTTTACATCGAGATAAATATAAAGATCAGAAACAAAATCGCTCTCATTCTCATTCTGTACGCCGACCAGACCAAAGGTACGTGTTTTCTTTCAATCATCTTCGGTGCTAGTGTTATTGCCATTCCAAGTATACCTTGATTAACTTTTAGACAAATAAGGCACGTGCCACAGAGCCAGCCACAAATCCAGGCCACAAAATAAAATATAAAGTTATTTTTTAAAGTTAGATAATTATACAGCGATGACAACAATTCTGTCCTTTATTAGTTTGTAAGAATACATATTATCTTTCTTCATCTTCTTGAGCAATTGCACCGCAAAATGCTAGAGCAGCACAATTACATGTGCTGGAAAAGTAATCTGTGTTCTCACAAGTTAGATGGGATCATCTTTAGTCTCCCTTGAAAAGACTTGTTATATGTATATTTTTTTAAGAATCGGTAGTTACTATACCTGTTCCCGTTCGTTATTTGTCACCATTTCTGTATCATTTTCTCTACTATCACTATCATGAACACAGAATTATACATTCTTTCCCCTTCAGTTGATGTTTTGGCCCCTCTAACATCTCTCACTTTATCTATGTTCTTCTCATATATTGTAGGTGAAGGACATTCATAGGCAATGTTGTTTTTAACATTTTTTATATCTTTGTCTTTTGATTACAATGTCTGTTTATTGACTGTATGGCAAGTCTTGACTAAATTAGTCTCTTATTCTTTATGATATTATATCACCTGCAATTCCAAACCTTAGAAGAAAGAAAAGAACAAAAACTTATTTTTACGCTGTATTATGCTGATAAAGGAGAGATCCCTTCTATTCTATTCTCTTTCAGACGGAGTGTTTTTAAGTCATTTATTTATTAAAGTATTTGGTCACTGCAACTTTTTGAGTGGTATAATGGAGGGTACAAATCACCGCATAAATGTCCCTTTGAAAGCAGATTCTCAGACCGAAGACTATCAGGAGATATTGAATAATGTACTTAACTACAATAGCGTTGGATTTGTTTTACTTTTGGCGAAAGAAGTTGGCATTATGGACACTTTACTCAGCAAAAACTTCGATGACATCTCAGGACGTGGCTATCAAAAGAGGCCTCAAAGAAAGGTGAGTCCCCTAATAGAAGTACATGTACTACAGTAACATAATTTTATTAAGCTTTATCCACACTGTATCACGCTTTGAGAGACCTCAAACAAGTTTCACTCAAACAGCATTGACAAGGAACCCACATGGCCAAAAGGAAGAGGGAGGTCAAATAACAGATTAAGGAGAGAGGTAGTGAGGTTGCAAAGATAAATAAAAGACATGAGGAAGACTTGGAGAGGGAGGGAGACAGCACAGGACAGAGATCGCTGGAGAGCTCTCGTTAATGGCCTATGTCTCACAAGAGGTAATAAAAAAACAACCCAACATGGTTATGATGCTGGTGGTGTTATACATCACAGTCATGCTCCTTCAATCAATATAATAATGCAATATAATATCGGTTGGTGCTCTACTCAAATGTGAATGGGAAACAACCATTCCAATAAGGTAAACCCTACGCCAGACCAGCATCCTCTCCCTGAAAGATCCTGTATAACATGCTTAGCTTTTAGCCTGTAGAAAGCAGGATAAGTTTGAGATATAGATCAAGGATAGATTGGATTATCGTGTTTATATTAATTTTTTCAATTCTTTTATCTACATCTGTTGTTTGAAGAAGAATGAACTCTAGTATGTACAATATAAATCAAGAAAGCATGTCTTATTTTTATAAACATTTTTGTTTTGGTTTATAATTTCTTTTCGAAGAAACAATACTAATAGTCAACACGGAGAGTAAAGTGACGCTCATAAATTTATGTGAGTCAATGGGATGTCTAATTTACTTCATCATCTTATTCATAATAATATTGTGCATTTGACGAATTTCGATTTTACCAGATATACACGGGAAATTCTCCAATGCCTCGTGTGTGCTAAACTCGTGAAAGCGTCGGTGGCCGAAAGTGGGATATACTTCTATTATATTGACGACTTTGCTAAGAAGCTTTTAATGAGCGGCAGCAGCATACCAGACATGCAACTGCCTCTCTGTTTTATGACTCAGTACGAAAATGTCAAGAAATGCCTTCCTCTACATGGTCCTCTGGGTATGAAATTTATAATATGTTATACTATACCATTCTGTCACATAGATCGAATGTCTAAACTGCCATCTCCTCCTCTTTCTGATTCTCTTACTGCTGCGGCTGCTGCTGCTGCGGCTGCTGCTACTACTACTAGTACTATAAAGAAAAAAAATAGTACCGCAGTAGGCCAGTAACTAGTAGAGAGGAAATACGAAATTGAATATGAAGGCCTAATAGGTAGAACAGAGACAGTTACAAAGACAGAAAAGTTTCGGGCAAAACCGCCCTTCCTCAGTCACACAATAACGATACAAGAATGATTTACCAGTCGTGAGTGACACTATATGGCGCCAAAAGGTGGTCAGTCATGTGATGACCCCTCATGTAGATTCCATGAGTAAGCCTCATAACAATAGAAACCAAATGTATATATGTAATAAAAAATACTCCTTCCTAAAAATGTATTCACCAGTGTGGCAGGAGACGGTGTAATACCTGCTCATATGTTGAGGAAGTAGTATCCATATCCTTCCCCTACCTTGAACTGAAAGTCACTTCAGCCTTTGTATGTGTCAGCAGAAACACCGTTTACACCATTTCTTGTAAACGATGTCCTATGAGGTACATTGGGGAAACTGGTCTTCGCTTGGCTGACCGCTTTACCCAACACCTCGCCGGCATCAGAAATTGTCACTCCAAACCTGTTCCTTCTCACTTTAACTCCAGTGACCATCAGTCACTGCTGTCCGCCAGTGCTATGGTACTTGGCGTGACAGATTCCACGTGGAACAGGGCCTTATAATTCAATGTGGTACGTGCCATCCTCATAGCCTCAAAAGCAAACTACAATATCATTAATTCATCATTACAATAGAAGTATGATTCACCCACCCTCTCTATCTGTCTGTCTGTCTGTCTGTCTGTCTGTCTGTCTGTCTGTCTGTCTGTCTGTCTGTCTCCCCCTCTCTCTCCCTCCTCTCCTCTCTCTCTCTCCTCTCTCTCTCTCTCTCTCTCTCTCTCTCTCTCTCTCTCTCTCTCTCTCTCTCTCTCTCTCTCTCTCTCTCTCTCTCTCTCTCTCTCTCTCTCTCTCTCTCTCTCCCTGTCTATTTGTCTGTCTGTCTCTGATCATTAGTAGCTTTACCCCATTCTTCATTCTCTTACCCCCCCTTCTTTTCTTTTTCCTCTTTTCTTTTTTCTTTTTCCTTTTTCACTTTCTTATATTTTTATTTTATTTTTATTTTGTATTATTACACATATACATTTGGTTTCTGTTGTTATGATGCTTACTCATGGAATCTACGTGATGGGTCATCACATGACTGGCCACCTTTTAGCGCCATACAGTGTCACTCACGACCACTAAATCATTCTTGTATCGTTATTGTGTGACTGAGGAAGGGCGGTTTTGCCCGAAACTTATCTGTCTTTGTAACTGTCTCTGTTCTACCTATTGGTCCTTCATATTCAATTTCGTATTTCCTCTCTACTAGCTACTGGCCTACTGCAGTAATATTTCTTTTTCATCATTACTATACTACTACTACTACTACTACTACTACTACTACTACTACTACTACTACTACTACTACTACTACTACTACTACTACTACTACTACTACTACTACTACTACTACTACTACTACTACTACTACTACTACTACTACTACAACGATAACAATAAGTTATTGCCACTGCTACTTCGTAAATACTGTTGCTGTTGGTGGTGGTATTCCCACGGACACCATGGGTAAACTATCAATATCAATTTACCTGCCATCACCGTTGTCCTTATACTTGTGCATAGCTCAACACGCAGACAGACAGCCAGACAAGGAAGTAGACAGACATACAAACAGACAGACAGACATATAGATAAACAGACAAACATACACAATTAGATAAACAGACAAAAGACATGTAAACAAACAAACACACAGACAGGTAGACAAACATGCAGACAGACAAATAGACATACAGACAGACAACATTATTTCCCATAGCTCTATGACTTACCACATTTCCACCAGGTATCAACTATTGTGATGAGCTTCGTGGATATATAAAGGAGCTAGCTGATAAGATGAACGACAAGGTCATTGACTTCCTTTTCGAGAAAATACCTGATCTGGAGAAACGTTTAGGTTTGTTCTCCTCCCTATGAAGTAGTGATCGTTAACACTTAATACCATAGATACTTGTTCTACACAAATGTCATATTTTTGCTAACATTGAACAGAGATGCTGGTCGACTTCAACCGTATTCAGCGGTTTTTCTTTGTACTTCTTCTTCATAATAATAACTGACCAACTCAATGTTGGAGTATAACTGTCAGCGCGCATTTTTTAAAAAGGATGACCCCGAATTGTTAATTTAAATTTGATTTGAATGTGCTGTGCTTTATTCTGTTTTTAAAGTCTTCAGTGCTACTGCTGTTTACATTCTGTTGGCAGTCCATTCCACAACGTTACTGTACTAGGGTAAAATGGGTAAAGGTAACAATCAATGTTTGAAGATGGAACCATGTATGTTTTATAGCCGGACCTAGCTGTTTTTGTATTAGGTTTAAGATGACTTATGAGATAAACAGTTGGGCATTCATAACTATATTCATTTTATTTCCGGCTCCATTCTGATTGATTCATGTTGGTTTCGGTATTTCCTTTACTGTATGTATAATTATTTGTTACAAAGCGAGCTGCATTGTTTTGCAATTTCTCGATTTCTCGTCGTTTGGTGGTGTGGGTACCAGATTCAGCTTCCATAATCTAAGACTGGCTTTATTAAAGACTTGCAGCACTTCCCTTTGACATATTTTGAACAGTTGTAAAGGTTTCTCATAAGGAAAGCCAAAAGGCCATTGATTTGCTTTTCAGCACAGTTACAGTACTCTATGTTGTTCTTTCCATTGTAAATATTGTCTTTAGTTACTCCTAGATACTTTGTATTGTTGGTTATTTTTAGTTTTTTGGTTATGTATATAATAGTCTGAGTTGACTATTGTCACTTTTTGTGTGCATAGTTTAAGTACCTGGCATTTATCTGAATGCAACTCCCCTTTCCACTTCGTCTTCCATTCCCATTTTCGTAATATGATTAGTTTTTGTTGTTGTAATATTTTGCAATCCTACTTGTCATATATTTTTTTGTATATACAATAGATTATCATCAGCAAAAAAGTCTTAGTTTGGTACCTGTTGAGAGGTTCTGGTCAACATCATTGATATACATGGTGATTATAAAAACCGTACCCAATCTCAATATCAAACCTTATTGGAATACATTTACAACGTCAGATACGTCAAATCTTGAAATTTTAATCCATACCAATAAAATATGTGCGACGTGAGGATATGGCGGAGCGCGATTGCATATGCCTATCTGAAAGTTGAATGTCACTCCCTCAAAATGAATATCCCCAGTGCAGTATCGGAGCGGGCTGTACATGGTCCTTTCTTCTTTAATGGGCAAACCGTTACCAGTCAAGATTACCCGAAAATGTTATCCAAGAGAATCATTCCACACTAGTTTCAGAAGGTGACTAGAGATTTCAGCAAGATGGTGCACCATCGCACTGGAATCTTAATGTCAGCAGATTTCTCAATGATATTTTGCCAAACAGGTGGATTGGCCATGCTGGACAACAAGACAAGGCCTTATGCAAGTGGCCCCGAGATCACCACACCTGACTGTGACTCTTTCCTATATGGGCGCGTCAAGCACATAGTGTATATACCTCCATTAGCCGTAAACCTAGATGATTTGCAGGGACGTGTCACTGAATCAGTACTCAAGCACACCAGATGATATGCTGCAGAGAGCCTGGGTTGAGTTTGATCACTGTATCTACTTTTACCAAGTAATTGGCGGGCCGCACAATGATTTTCTGTGATGCCAACTGATACTAAATAAAATTTAATGCTATAATGCAACTTACGGCATTAAAATATGAGTTTTTCTCATTAGCGTTACATTAAATATCTAAGTTTGAAATTGGGTATGGTTTTTATAATCACCCTATAGTATACCAAAGAAGAATAAATGGCCTCAAACAGTTCCCTGGGGAACACCTGCAAGTATTGATTTGGAATTACATTCAGTACCTTCAATAATTAGGCTATAGTTTGCGTTCGTCCCAAAAGAAACGATTTAATCCATTCAAGACAAGAATTTTGAATATCATAGCAAACCAGTTTTATCAGTAATCCATTGTGATTCAATTTGATCTACTTTGTTAAAAGCATTCGAGAAAAGGAGGAGTATGGCATCTGTTTGGCTTAATTGATTTAGAGAATCATTGAAATCGTTTTGTTGTTGTAATAAATTGAGTTTCACAGCTTCGTTTTTGTCTAAATCCATGTTGGGTATCTGTTATGATGCTATATTTGTTTAGGTGATCTGTTATGTTACTATGTATTATATGTTTCAATAGTTTACAAGTTACTGAAGTTAGAAAAACAGGTCTGTAATTTATGTTCTTGATTGGTTTCCTTATTTTTAAATGATAGCACTATATTTGCATTTTTCCAGTCAGTTAGAACTTTACATTGGATTAGAGATGTCTGACATAATAACCAATAGATGTCAACAATTTCATATGCACATATTTCCAATATTTTTGAAGGATCTCCACTTGCTGCTTTTTGTTCTTTGATATTAAGCAGTAGTTTAAGTATACCTGCTGTTTTGACTTTTAAAGGATTCATTTCAGAATATTTTCCATGCTTAGGGATTATGTGTTGTTTTTAAATTAACGCTTCACGCAAAATAGCAAATGTTAGAACAGAAATTTCTAGTAACATCAAATATTTATCGTATTAAGATCGAAAGAAACATTATCATCGAGAACCGCTAATCACTCCGATGAAAGGCTGAGAATGTCCTTGCTATGTCTAGCAGTGAGTGACAAAAGATGCTCAAGGTAATTTTCAAAATGCAGTAACGTTGATTTCCTTCTTTTTTATCGGTATTGCACTGTATTATTAATATGCAATGTTACATCATAAACACATGCGTAGTGGTCACATCTACACACATAATAGAGTTTTCTGTATAGAATAGGTATATACACTCATGACGCATTTAATATACCTTAGTCTGATATAGATTGTTTCGTTCATACTACATGTATTATGTTTTTCATGCTTTGCATATTCGTTTCTTTCAGATGAAGGAATGCGTGTGCTGGAGTTTGGATCTGGTTCTGGCGCTTTGATTGGAAAATTGGCAGCCAGATATACAAACAGCACCTTCACAGCATCGGAACATGGTCTACAAATTGTACAAGATATGAAAAATTCGCTGGGCCATCTTCCCAACATGAAGTTCGAGGTGTATGACCTAAGTGCTCTTCCAGAACACTCAATCGAAAAATTTGATTGGATTCTTATGAAGGATGCCACACACGTGCTCCCCACCCAGGTGAAAGTCTGAAGGCAACTCGACGATTGATGGCCGAACCAAGTGGCATTTTGACGCTCCTAGACTTTGTTGGAAAGGGTGACCCCACGAAAAGCATTGGCGATATGGAAGAAGCAATGAACTACACTTTTAGCTTATTTCACTGTATTCCAATGAGCTTTCAGAGCGAAGGAAGCGAAGCATATGGGTGCTGTTGGAGTCAAGAAACGGCAATTACAGTTACTCAAGAGGCCGGATATGACGTCAAAACGTATCCCTTCTCATCAATTCAAGTTTTGTTTGTTGCCAAACCGATGTAATTCACCTTTTTTTATTTTTTAAAATGTTCAGTACATACTTTAGTTCATGGGGGAGGGGGGAGAGGGGAGGGGGATATTAATTTTATTCTAACAGAGTTGTAAATTTTGTTATACAACATTAGGGAGTCAGAATCTTGTTCTTTCCCTTCATACAGTTATAGCGATCTTGTGACCTCTGTTGACAACTGACGCCATCCGGCTAGACATTTCACTACTGCCGGCTACCCGCGATACGAGGGACACACTGAAGAAGAATGGAACTCTTAACTCTACGCCACAATAACGAACTTCAGTTTGTGTCAATAAACATGTTCAAGATGGCTTAACTTAGTTTTACGTTCCTTCATTCCTTTTTTAACGCTCAATGCATACTTCAGTTGATGGGAGGCATGTATGTTCTTCCAACAAACTTGTAGAATTCAGTCTACAACATTGGTAAGTCAGGATCTTTTTCTTTCTCTTGATAAAGTCCATTGCGTGAGGTTTACAATCGTTTGTTGTGGAATTTGATTCCGTTCACGAATGGATGCTTCTTCTAGACCAAGGTTTCCCAAACTTTCCCAGTACGTAACCCCTTTCAGCAGTATCATGATTCCCACCTTTATAAACCCTCTGAAAACGTACGTAACTAAGTTTTAATATCGCAGATACGTTATCTTAAAATTTAAAAGACTAATAACAAAATAACAACAACAACAAAATGTTTATTAACGATGATTGATTTACTTGTGTACTTAATTAGAAGGATGTATTAGCTTCTTAAAAACAAACAAATTCTTTCTTTCTTGATCTCTCCAATTCTACCTTCCGGTGTATGGGTTTAGATGCCCAAAATAATTTTTTCTCCAGGCTGCCCTGTTCTGACATTTTCTGTTTCCTTCCGTGAAAGTTAAATTTCTTTGCGTTAATGCCTCTTTTATATCTTCTTCCCACTTTCTCCGAGGTCTGTCTTTTGGTCTTTTACTTTGAGTTTTAGCACTGTATACTGATTTAGCTATTCTATTGTCATTCATTCTATTAACATGCCCAAACCATCTCAGTTGATTCATTTCTATCTTAGTTTTTATGCTATCTGCTTTGGTTTGATCTCTTATTGTTGTGTTTCTGATTTTGTCTATTTTAGTTTTCATTACTACTCTTCTTAGATATTTCATTTCGGCTGCTTGTACTCTACTGTATTTCCTACTGTCTAAGGTCCAGGTTTCACTGCCATAGAGGAGAGTAGGACAATAAACTGTGTTGTATACTGCCATTTCCAGGCAGTGGACAGGTAAGCACCTGTACGGGGAGTAGATAACCCCGCCCTCCACGAGTCTCCTGCTGCCTTGCAGGCAGGTCTTGGCTGACCAAAAGCTAAGGGAGTTAACTCTGAAAGAAAACAACCTGCTCCCTTGCAGGCCAGTCTTGACTGACCTAAGGCTAAGGGAGTTAACCCTGACAGGTCTTGCCTTACATGCTGGTCTTGAATGACTTAAGGCTAAAGGAGTTACTCCTGACATAAAGCAACAAAGCCCGGTAAGGGGCCTCAAAGTGACAGCCCCATCATCTACCTAGGGTACAGTGGGCCAACCCCTGCTTATCCAAAAACCAAACGGATTCAAAGTAATATGTAGAATGATACACCCGGCTTGAACTTTCGAAGACGACTCTGGAAAAGACCACGGACTATGATTTTTAGAACATGGAATGTTAGAGCAATTAAGGGAAAGGAGTTAGAATTAGCTGAAGGAATGGAAAAATTCAAAGTAGATATTTTGGCTATTACAGAAACAAAGAAAAAAAGGACAAGGAATAGAAAATGTAGGACCAAATCCTACTTTAATCTTCTCAGGAGTAGATGTCAAAGATAGCGCTAGAGCAGGAGTAGACCTCCTAATGCATAAAAGGCAAGAAAAAGCTACTAGAAAGTTGGAAATTTGTAAGCCCACGACTATTAGAGGTGAATATTAAACCAAACGGAAGAGAAATTAAATTATTAATAGCTTATGGACAAACTGAAGATGCCGCCAAAGAAGAAAAATATATCTTCAAAAATGATTTGCAAATAGCTGGAGACAAATCTCAAACCAAAACAGGAATTAATGGTTTTAGGAGATTTAAACGCTAGAGTATGTAACAATATAGAAACATCAGGAGGAGTAAAAGGTAAAGAAGAAGAGAGTACAACTTTTCCAAATGGAGAGAGACTAATAGATTTTTGCCTAAAAAATAACATGACAATAGCTAACACTTTTTTTTCCTCATAAAGATATCCACAAATATAAAAAACTAAATGAAGACAGATGTGAAAAGTTAATGATAGACCACATAATAATTAGCAGCTCCCTTTACAGTACAATGGATGCTAGATTAAGCAGAAGAGCTGAAATATTTAGAAATCATCATTTAGTGATAGCCAAACTGAAATTATTAACTGAAGAAAACAAACATAAAAGGAAAGAGAAAAAAAGCAGCTAAACTCAAAATAGTAGAACTAAATAAACCAATAGTAAAACAGATATACCAATCCAGGATAAAAAGATCTATCAGTGAAAGGCAGATGGGTCTGAAGGAAAGCACAATAGAAGAAAAGTGGCAAATATATAAAGAAACACTCCTCAGTTGTACTGAAGAAGTCTGTGGTAGGAAACAAATTAAAGGAGATAGGAAAAGAAGAGCATGGTGGAATAAGAAAGTCAAGACTAAGATCAAAGAAAAGAAGGATGCTTGGAAGAAATACTTGCAACACAGGAACAGTGGGAAGAGTTTGGACAAAGACTTCAAGAAAGCTATCAATGAAATCAAAAGCTGTTCTGGGGAGCAATGAAGAGCATGACAAAGACCAAAGCATGCCCAATATGACCAATAAAGAACGCCAAAGGAGAAATAATGAAAGAAGACAACGAAATCATGGAAACGTGGAGAAAGTATTTTTTAACAATTACATAATCCCTCCAAACATATAAAACAAGGAGTAAAGATCAAATATTAAAAGTAACAAGTAATCGAGATGAGAGAGCTAAAGATGTAGATATCTCAATGGAAGAACTCTATACAGCTATAAGAAAAATGAAATTAGAAAAGGTCCCAGGAGCAGATCAAGTTTATCCAGAAATGATTAAAAACCAAGGGACAGAGGCAGAGAAACTACTACATGCAATATGTCAACAAGCATGGAAGTCCAAACAGGTGCCAGACGACTGGAAGAAGGGAACGGTAGTACCAATACACAAGAAAGGATCAACTATGGAATGCTCAAACTATAGAGGGATATCACTACTTAATGTACCAGGATTCTGTAAATGAGACTAAGAGAAAAAGTAGGGGATCAGATTGAAGAACACCAGAGTGTATTTAGACCAGGAAGAAATGTACAAGATCACATATTTACAATTAGACAAATAATAGAAACATTCCTTGAGAGAAACATTGACTTGCACCTGTGTTTTATTGACTTAGAAAAGACATTTGACACTATGAGGAGGGACGCATTATGGCATTCCTTAAAAGAATACAATGTAGAGCAAAATTTAATAGAAGCCATTAAAAGTGTTTACAATAAACAAACATGTGCAGTGAGAGTAGATGTAATCATATCTGAACAATTTGATGTAGATATAGGAGAAAGACAAGGTTGTTCCTGAGTCCTCTTTTGTTTATCACATTTATGGATTCAGTCGCAAAGGCATCCTCAAAAATGAAGAAATGAATGTAGGTATGTGGAAGCTCAAACTAGTAAATGTATCAATGCTTTCATTTACTGATGATTTAGTTCTGCATGGAAAATCAAAAACGGACATCCAGTCAAATATCAACATAATGAATAATGAATTAAATATAAGCGGAATGAGAGTAAATGCAAAGAAAACAAAAACAATGCCAGTAACCAGGGAAGCTAAAACACAAAATCTTAAATTGGGCAGGGAGAATTTAGAACAAGTTCAAAGCTGCAATAACCTAGAGTAATGGTTAACTCAGAAGGAAAAACTAAGAGAAGAAATCAGCCAGAGAATCCAAAAAAGGCAAGTGCAATATATAACCATCTAGGAAAGGCATTTGTAGGGAAATAAGAATTGTCAACAAAAACCAAAATGGCAGTTTACAACACAGTTTATTGTCCTACTCTCCTCTATGGCAGTGAAATCGGGACCTTAGACAGTAGGGAATACAGTAGAGTGCAGGCAACTGAAATGAAATATCTACTAAGAGTAGTAGGGAAAACTAAAAGAGACAAAATCAGAAACACAACAACAAGAGATCAAACCAAAGCAGATAGCATAAAAACTAAGATAGGGATGAATCAACTGAGATGGTTAAGGCATGTCAATAAAATGAATGACAATAGAATAGCTATAAAAGACCAAAAGGCAGACCTCGGAGAAAATGGGAAGAAGATATAAAAGAGGCATTAACGCAGAGAAATTTAACTTTCACGGAAGGAAACAGAATATTTTAGGACAGGGCATCCTGGAGAAAGATCATTTCGGGCATCTAAAACCCATACACCGGAAAGTAGAATGGGAGGTGATAAAGAAAGAAAGAAAGTATACTGCCATTTTGGTTTTTGTTGACAATTCTTGTTTAACTACAAATGCCTTTCTAGATGGTTATATATTGCACTTGCCTTTTGGGTTCTCTGGCTGATTTCTTCTCTTAGTTTCCCCTCTGAGTTAATCATTACTCCTGGGTAATTGTAGCTTTGAACTCGTTCTAAATTCTTCCTGCCCAATTTGAGTTTTGTGTTTTAGCTTCCCTTGTTACTAGCATTGTTTTCGTTTTCTTTGCGTTTACTCTCATTCCTCTTTTTATTTTGTTCATTATTCATCATGTTGATATTCGACTGAAGATGCCTTTCTGATTTTCCAAACAGAACTAAATCATCAGCAAATGAATGCATTGATACTTTACTGGTGTGAGCTTCCACATACCTACATTGATGTTCTTCATTTTTGAGGATGCCTTTGCGACTGAATCCATAAGTGTGATAAACAAAAGAGGACATAGGATACCACCCTGTCTTACTCCTATATCTACATCAAATTCTTCAGATACATTCCAGCTATTCTCACTGCACATGTTGGCTTCTTGTAAAAAATGTTAATGGCGTCTATTCTATTTTGCTCTACGCTGTATTCTCTTAAGGACTGCTATAGTTCGTCCATCCTCACATTCTCAAATGCGTTTTCCAATTCACTAAAATGCAGGTGCAAGTCAATGTTTCTCTCAAGGAATGTTTCTATTATTTGTCTAATTGTAAATATGTGATCTTGTACACTTCTTCCTGGTCCAAATCCACTCTGGCGTTCTTCAATCTGATCCTCTACACTTTCTCGTAGTCTCATTTACAGAATTCTTGCATATACTTTTCCTGTTACGTTAAGTAGTGATATCCCTCTATAGTTTGAACATTCCATAGTTGATCCTTCCTGTGTATTGGTACTACCGTTCCCTTCTTCCAGTCGTCTGGCACTTGTTTGGACTTCCATGCTTGTTGACATATTGCATGAAGTAGTCTGTCTGCTTCTGTCCTTGGTTTTTAATCATTTCTGATAAACTTGATCTGCTCTTGGGGCTTTTTCTTGATTTCACTTTTCCTATAGCAGTTTGGAGTTCTTCCATTGAGATATCTACACCTTCAGCTGTCTCATATCGATTACTTGTTATTCTTACTTATTGATCTGTTCTCCTTGTTTCATATGTTCTGGAGGTGTAATTGTTAAAAATACTTTCTCCACGTTTCCATGATTTCGATGTCTCCTTTCACTATTTCTCCTTTGGCGTTCTTCATTTGTCGTATTGGGCATGTTTGATCTTTCTCATGCTCTTTATTGCTCCCCAGAAAAGCTTTTGATTTCCATGATAGCTTTCTTGAAGTCTTCGTTCAAACTCTTCCCACTGTTCCTGCTTTGCTTTCTAACTCCTCTTTGGCGATAGTTCTTTTATTCACGTAATCTATCCTATCCTCTGCTCTCTTTGTTTGCATGTACTTCTTCAAGGCATCTTTCTTTTCTTTTGATCTTAGTCTTGACGTTCTCATTCCACCATGCTGTTCTTTTCCCATCTCCTTTCATTTGTTTCCTACCACAGACCTCTTCAGTGACTGAGTAGTGTTTCTTTATACATTTGCCACTTTTCTTCTATTGTGCTATCTTTCGGATCCATTTGCCGTTCAGTGATAGATTCTTTTTATTCTGGATTGGTATATCTATTTTACTAGTTTATTTAGTTCTTCTATTTTGAGTTTGAGTAGGTTTCTTCTCTTCCCTTTTCTGTTTGTTTGCTGCAGTTAATAATCTTATTTTGACTATCACTAGAGATGATTACTAAATATTTCAGCTCCTCTATTTTGTCTTGAATCCATTGTACTGTAAAAAAGGGAGCTGCTAATTATTATGTAGTCTATCATTGACTTTTCACATATGTCTTCACTTAGTCTTGTATATTTGTGGATATTTTTATGAGGAAAAAAGTGTTAGCTATTTTCATATTATTCTTTAGGCAGCAATTTGTTAGTCTTTCTCCATTTGGAGAAGTTGTTTCTCCGTCTGTACCTATTACTCCTCCTGATGTTTCGACATTGTTGCCTACTCTAGCGTTTAAATCTCCTAAAACCACTAGTTCCTGTTTGAGTTTGAGATTGTCTGCAGCTATTTGTAAATCATTTTCGAAGATATCTTTTTCTTCTTTAGTGGCATCTTCGTTTAGTCCATATTCTATTATTGATTTAATTCCTATTCCTTTTGGTTTAATATTTACCTCTAATAGCCGTCGGTTTATAAATTTCCAACTTTCTAGTAGCTTTTTCTTGCCTTTTATGCAGTATGAGGCCTAGTCCTGCTCTAGCTCCATTTTTGACATTTACTCCTGAGAAGATTAAAGTAGGATTTGGTCCTACATTTTCCATTCCTTGTCCTTTTTGCTTTGTTTCTGTGATAGCCAAAGTGTCTACTTCGAAATTTTCCATTTCATTTGCTAATTTTAACTCCTTTCCGTTTATTGCTCTAACATACCCTGTTCCAAAATCACAGTCCGTGTTCTTCCCGAGTCGTCGAAAGTTCACTTTCAATCGGTTTGGCTTTTTGGATAAGCAGGGATTGGCCCACATTACCCTAGGTAGATGGTGGGGCTGCTACTTTGAGGCCCCTACCGGGCCTTGTTATTTTCTGTCAGGGTTAACTCCCTTAGCCTTTGGTTGCTCAAAACCAGCCTGCAAGGCAGCAGGTTGTTATTTTCGGTCAGGATTAACTCCCTTAGCCTTTGGTCAACCAAGACCGGCCTGCAAGGCAGCAGGAGACTCGTGGAGGGCGGGACCGCCTAATCCCTGTACAGGTGCTTACATGTCCACTCCCCAGACAAACAAATTAATATGCACACATACATGTACAGTTGGTCCCTCCATCACCCAAGAAGATGGCTCTTTTGGGGTCATGACCCCTTACTCTAGGTCATGCGCATTTTGGATTTAATATTGCAGATTTAAAAATCTTTGGCAATGAAATCCCCAAAATGTTCTATCGGTGACAAGTCCGGCGAACAGGCTGGCTATGATAAAACATCAAACGTGTGTTGCCGCCCCACCTTGAGACAACATCAGCATGGACAAAGTTGAAAATTAACACGAGGATGACAACTGATGAAGATTAACTGCACTTTCAGTACCACAGTCACAGTCTGATGATAACCCATCAGGGAAGTAGACTCATGTGTATACTTGGTGACAAGCAGGACGA
>JAXRKP010000619.1:65000-105000 GCA_037039925.1 Doris montereyensis | reverse complement strand
ACAAACACACACAGACATCGGTATCGAGATCGTGGAAAACCGGAAATGACGATGTAGACCCTCCTCCCTCACCCCCATTCCCGAGAGAATTTTTGACTGACTAAAACATAAAATTGTAAGGACTTGTCATCCGTGAAAATACAAAATTAAGTATGAGGTTTGGGGAAAAAATAATTGTTAGAATTAGTCATTTAATCGGATGCGTATTCTTGTGTGTTGAACGTCTAAATCTAGATTTACATCCACTTGCCCCCCACCCCCCTCCCCTCAACGGTAAACACAGAGGCAAGCGTAGTGTGTCGCTCGTGTCAGTCTCAAAGCAATACATCTTACTTTTTTCTCTTTCTTACCGCACTACGCAACCCAAAGCATTGTGCGTCTTATTCACCGTCAGCCGCCTTTGGTATGTTCCTCTTGAATATGTGTGAAGGTGTGTGTCAGAGTTCAAAACGGTGTTCACTCAAATTTGTTTTGTTTCTCCAGGATAAATTTTTCCGCTGCCTTGTTAATAATGACAAAGTCAAACTGTTGCTGTATAGGTTCTATCTGCTGCTCGTTAGACCTGACCTTTGAATATGTAAATTCAGTGAAAGCATTCATTCTGTGTTCTTAAGCTGAATCTCATTTTAAGATCGCTTTAGAACTAATCTTTACATGTCATCGATAATATCTAAAAAAATTTTATACAATCCCTTGAATGTACTAAATCTATTCCAGACCGATACACATGAAAACTTAAATGCCCTGCCAAACAAAACGCTTCTTAGTTCAAGGGTACAAAACCTTCAAATGATCATACATGAATGTCTTTGCCACACACGACGGAAGATGAGTTAAGCGTAGCCATTTCACCAATGGATGAAGGAGGTGATCTTGCAACAACGCTACAGGAGCATGCTGGCTTGTGGCACAAATCATGTGGTGCAAGATTCAACAACACCAAACTACTAACAGTGAGGAAAAAGGTATCGAAAAGCTTCCCCTCTGGCACACTTCTTCATTCTGACAAAACTGGCCATGAAGCACAAACATGTAGACGAGTGTCTTCTACATCCAGCGTAGGAAATTCGGCAATACACATTAACAGAGCAAATTGTTTTTTTCTGTGAAAAGGAGGAAGATGATAGAAATTAACTGCATTTTGTCATGACTTTAGAGGTAAGCAACAAGGTAAAATGATTGCTGAGAAAACAAAAGACGCAAAGCTACTGGCAAAATTTACACATAGTGATATGATTGCTTAGAAGAGGCTCATTATCATCAAAAATGCCTGCTAACTTTGTGTCATGAAGTAAAGGAGAGGCATGCTATCGAACCGGATATAAACCAAGTGGAAAATACTGTTCTAGCAGAACTTGTCTCGTTTTGGAGGAGGGTACTTGGGGGACACGCCAAGAATTTACAAACTTGCGACACATCAGGAAAACGTTCAATGACCGTTTAAAAGAATATGGATCTGAGAGAATACATACCCCCCATTTGAAAGATAGGCTTGATGAAGACAGCTTTAGAAGGCAAGTCTGATAGTGATGCAGTCAATATTATGCACACAGCAAAACTAATCTGTAGAGATATCATCAACCATCAAGTATTCTCATTTGAAGGAACGTTTTCAAATCCCATTGACAGTAGTGACCCCCATTCTCTGCTAGTGACCCCCATTCTCTGCTAGTGTTGATGAAAATGATATTTATTGAAATAGTGTAGAAGATGATCTAAGCATTCCCCAGAAAGAGGCAATGATGCTTAGTCAACTTATTATTTTTAACTCTGTACAAAGAGCAAGAGCAGAAACTGACACTACTGACAGCGCAGAGAAACAGAAATGCTATAGCAATTACAAAGAAACGTCAATCCCTCTATACGTTGGACTAAAAATCCACGGCCAACCACGGTATCTGTGTCTCCTATTTGAGAGTTATGACTTTTTTTAACGGACACTGTCAATTCGGTATGCCCTGAGTATGAATCTGAGGGTTTTGTTTGTCCATCATCATTGCATAAAAAAAGTTTTTACAACTGCTGCTGTGGACAATATTGATTATAAACCATCATCGGCTATCGCCAAAGATTCTTTTCATGGCATAGGGATGTCCTTATTTCAAAATTCAACAGAAAAACAGCCTGGCATCCCAAAGAAAAACATTAAAAATTAGCCATTCATGCAAGAATGTAATGGATTTGCCAACAGACATTACAGAAGTGATGCATATTCCAAACAATGTGTTTAAGCATCAAGTGCCTAGCGTTCACTAACCTATATTGTTTTAGTCATATTCTGCCGGCAGAGCACATGGCTACAGCACGTCTCAGATAAACTGCAAGTTTCATCTGAAAACCTAACATTTGCAGCCTTCAATGCTTTTGCTACAGAAAATGAAACATGGGACATTTCGATAATTAGTATGTTACCCATGTTGTATGACAGTGCCAATCATATCGCTACCGTGAAGCATTGTATGGATATCATTAAAAAGCTGTTGAGGATATCTCAATCCAGGACAGACGCCAGTCATTGCCGTTGATCAACCATTATACGCGCTTGCCAAACAAGTTCAATGGACATGGTCAGGAGAATATGGAGAAAACAAAATTGATATCTTTCTTGGTGGGTTGCATATAGAGATGGCTCTTCTTAAAATGGTAGGATCTGTACTTGGCGGAAGTAGATGGACCGGGGCGATAACAAAATCTGGCCTGTGTGGGCCTGGTACAGCAGGTTCAATGTTGAAAGCTTCTCATCTCAAGCGTTGCATGCATGTACATGAAGTTACTCGCCGCAGCTCATTATTGTCTTCAACAAGACGCGTACTCTCAGGAAATTGACGATGAAACAATTAGAAGCGACAAAGCTTTTTTGAAATATGGTGCAAGGAGTCAAAGCAATGTCGTGGAACATTTTTCTACTAGTCTACTAGTCATTGATCCTTAAAACTGAGTTCACAATCTTAAAATTCATCAGATCAGATCAGATCGGCACAACCTCGTTGTAGAGGCGATTTTACCCATGCCAGCTCCTCGTTTTTTTCAAAAAGGGGGAAAAGGAATTTCTATTGGTCTCGTAGCCAACATTTCATTGAGTGAGATGTCGCTGGATGCAGCTCCTACTGTAAAGATGTCATATGAAGGAGTAACGTGCCAAGTGGTCCAGCGAGGGCAAGTAACCCGCTGCTTCAAGTAAAACTGGTGTGCACTAGGGATGCCTTCTCTAACCATTCTTATTTTTACTGGAAATTAAGTGGGTGATGAGAAGAACAGAAGGGAAGAAAAGTGGTCTTCAGGGGACTCTTAGGACTTTGCAGATGACCTGGCCCTAATTTCCCATAACTGACAGCAGAAGCAAGATAAGACCTCAACACTAGCTTCCTATGCAGCTCAGATTGGTCAACATCCATTCAAAGAAGACCCAAGCGCTAACAATAAACGAAGTCAAGGAAGAATCTGTGACTATTATTATTAATATCAAGACATTTACTTACTTTGGTAACGCCATCGAATGACAAGGAGGAACAGACATGGGTGAGAAAACAACAATCAGGAAAGCAAGAGCAGCCTAAATGTCGCTCAAACATATCTGAAAATCCCAAACGATCTTCACCAACACCAAAATCCACCTCTTTAATTCAAACATCAAATCTGTCCTTTTAATATGGAACAGAGACTTGGAGAATAATAAAAACCACCATAGGGAGTTCTGACATTTATTGACAGCTGCTTATGAAAGATCCTCCAAATACATTGCCCCAACATTGTCAGCAACAGTGATCTTTGGGAAAGAAACTTCCAACTTTCGGTTGAGGAGGACATAAAAAAGAGAATATGGCGGTTCATAGGCCACACATTAAGAAATTCCAAGCAAAACACCACAAGGCATGCCCTGACCTGGAATCCGCAGGGAGAAAAAAGAGAGGAAAACCTCCAAACACATGGCGAAGGGACCTTGAGGCAGAAATCAAGAAGATAGGGTATGGCTGGCAAGGGCTAGAAAAGATAGCCCAGGACTGTGGAAAATGGAGGGCACAGGTCTAAATAAGTAAGTAATGTTATTACTCACTTAATTCACTGTTCGCAAAAATGAGGCTTGCAGTAGTAGACAGAAAGAACTCGGATAGGGCTCATATGGCCTTGTCTCAATTGTGTATTCCAATGCCTCATTTTATTTTATCAGGTCTGTTGACCATCGCTTGCCACAAAGGGCACAATTGATATGGCCAATGCCAGACAGGGAGCAATAAAACTGTTCAGACCTTGTCCCTCGATCGCGATGAGTGCCCGACCTATTAAAAACGCCAGGTGATTGCCTTGTGGCAAACCGATGATCCAATGGGACAAAGGATGGGCTGTACAGTGGATGGAGTTATGAAGAGAAGACTGGTTATCTTTTATCACATTCCAATATAATGAAGGGTGGTTACAATGCATGGCACATTGTTGACGGGCATAAGCCATATTAGCGATGGGATTACACGAGTGTATGATAAAAAAATGTTAAAAAGGAATTTTAATCAATTATGGGCGAACTTTAGGATAATTTGGAGAATATGATGTCTGTAGTTGCCGTTGAGGCTGGGTATTTAGGCGAAATCTTGGTTTTAAATTGGGCATTTAGAGGGGCAATTAAAAAAATCAGTTTCAGTTTCACTGAGATTGCGGGCATTTAGGCAGAACGGGCATTATGGCGTGCAGGCATTTATGCGGTCATTACTGTACATGTATTTGACTTTTTTAGTTCACTGTTCTCTACTTTTAAAATCTTTCTCAAAAATAACAATTTTTCCCAGGTGAAATTGGAAATAATCCATCTGAATATGAAGAGGAAAATTAGACCTGTGTAATGAAGGCCTATATATAATAATACAGTTATGTCCAAAAAAAAAGGTTATGCTCGTAAAGTTATCTATTTGACTTGAAGGATAATCATGGATTAGCCAATGTTTTGATGATCTGAAACTACAATGACTGTCAGTAATTGTTATATCAAACATGACATACTTCACTTAGCCTCTTTTCATATGGCACAATTCTAAATATCCATTACTCAAAAGTGATCTTGAAACATATGGAAAGTGTGAAAAAAATCCAACGATTTACATACAACTCTCACTTGTACTAAATGATTATTGCAGGTGTGTACCATAACGTGTGAAGTAAAAAAAAATATGTTGCCTTTTCTTTGCGTGACTGCAAAATGTTTTTTTCTTTTTTTTCGATGTAGACTTTTGAAAACATTGCCACCAAATGCATCAAATTTGGTATCAAAATGTCAGTTGAATCATCAAATCATATGACATAAATATTGACAAATCAAATCCTACATCATGCCCAAGAAACAGTTAAATATGAATGTAACCGTTCTTTTGGACATGACTATATTTATATATATATATATATATATCAGTGTTTTATTGAACTATTGGCTGAGGCCTATATGAATGCTATATTTAAAGATTGTCTCATGGGTATTTAAATTTGTCTACACTTTATGATATTTGAGACATTTTTTTGTTTCATTTTCAGGTAATCTTGTTTCAAACTCAAAATATCTGTTGTGAGAGATTATAAGAACACCTTAATATTCGTGACAGTGACATCAAAAGAACCATTATGTACTCATTAAGAAAGCTTTGTTTTGTTCAACCAGTAGCACTACTGTGTTTTAATCGCTCTCAAAGTAGGCTATGTAACATGGGCTTCCAAAACTTACTAGGACAAAGAATGTGAAGTTTCTGAAAAGCTTGGTGGTACCATCCAAACAAATAACTTACACTTACACAGTGAATCATATATCAAGGCATATTCGTGGATTTCATAGTAGTCCAAGAAGAGATATTCATCCAGGAATTTGGGTGCTTTTGAAACCCATCCTGAATATATCAGCAGCTCTTACTGGCAGGTATAGTGTTTATTGTGAATTGTTTGTTTTACATTTCTCTAGCTATTGTAACTATTGTCTAATTGTTTTAAGTAAAAATTGTACTGATTGATGTCTTTAAATAAAATGGTCTGTTGTATATTCCATGGAAAATTTCCCACCTTTTGAATCCTCAATTGTTTTACCAACTCATCGTTTCTGCATTCAATATTTGTGTGAAGATTGATCAAAAAATCAAAAAATCAACCCTGTTCTATAACAAATCAAAAGCGTAAAAATCAGACCATCAGAAAACCTTACAGTATAGTAATAAAGTATGCATCTGTTTTGTACCCTTGCATTTCAAAGCATCTTTGACAAACACAATGCATTGCATATATCTTTTTTGTCGATTTATCTAACTATGATCCGAATGACAACTTGCGTTACATTTATTTAGGTTTTGTAGCAAGCTTTTTCTGAAATTTAAATTTAAATAGTAGTAAGATATAAATAAATATATGTAAAACCTTGTTAATGTGGTGTAGCCAGAACCTCTGGCTCTAAATGACATTTTGAATTATTTAACAATACACAACGCCATTGAAGGAGAGGCCAAAAGCCTTTTTTATTGCGTCAAAAGAAGGTGATGATCCATTTTAAGTTTCTCCAATTAAATGAGAGGCTGTTAATGTTACCTCTTGTGGGGACTATCATCTCCTACCAGACGCCGTCTCTGGGTGCGGATAGTTGAACAGCCTCTAGATATAGGGGTCAGCTGCGAATCAGAAAAGCAGTCACGTGACAAACTGGCGTAAGCCAGTGAGGACAGAGTGGGGCTACAGAGTGGGAACTCAACCCTTGAAAACGCTCTGGATGTCCTGTGAGGTGGCTAACAGGTGAATGGAGGCGTGGGGTGACAGAGCTCATTAACCTGGAAAAGTAGTTTGTCTTTAGAAGAGAAACTCCAATTTCAAAACCATGGTCAGACAGGGCTTATGAGTTTGGGAAAGCTACCTGTCTAGGAGTGAATCTCCAAAATAAATCCTGGTCCTCCAGGATGGGGATTAGGCATAGGTTAATGCCCCCATCTTGAAAAAAATAAAAATGTTACAGAAACCGGCAATGGATCAAAATACAAGGATACAGGTAAAGGAAAAACTGACGCACAGAGTTCTGGGTCCACAGCTCAACAAAACCAGACTGGACTGGCGAGCCAGAGCACTCTACCAATGATGGGTAACCTAAAGCCGAAAGGAAGCCAGCAACCCGACTATGTCAAATCTTCTGAATCCAAAACAATCAATTTTGTGGGCGCATGAAATGTGTGCACACTTTATCAAACAGGAAAACTTATACAAACAATAAATGAAATAGACAAATATAAAATAGATATCCCGTCTATATGTGAATCACGATGGACTGACAATGGCAAAAGAGACCTTGCTACTGACGATATGATCCCCACTCAGAAAGAGAAGACAATCAACATATGAATGGAGTTGCCCTGATACTATCAAAAACGGCCAATAAGACTTTGTTGGAATGGGAACCCATGAGTGAAAGATAAATGAAAGCTTCTTTTTATTCTAAATACGCAAAGGTGACCATCATCGTGTGTTACACCCCACAAGAAGACAAAACTGAAGGAGGAGAAGGAACTGTTTTGTGAAAGACTTAACAGCACAGTTTGAAGATCCCAAGACATGATCTACTTATTGTTCTTGGTGATTTAAAAACGCCTAGGTTGGAAAAGTTAAGAGTCAGAGAGAAGATATAATGGGAATTGAAGGTTTAGCTGCAGACATGAATGACAATGAAGAACGTTTGGCGGAATTTTTGCGAAGAAAACAATTTAATCATTGAAGAACCATCTTACTTTAAGCATAAAGACATCCACAAATATACATGGACCAAAAACCAAATTGACCACATCACTATCAATAAAAAATGGAAGACATCACTGTTAGATGTGAGAACAAGAAGGGGGAGCCGATGGTACACAAGTGACTACAAGCTCTTGACTGCAAAAATCTGTATGAAATTAAGGAAGACAAAGGAAGGTGACTTCAGGAAAGGAAAATTTACTATTGAAAAGCTACAAAACGAAAAAATTGCTCAAAATTCAGAATAGATTTGTCAAATTGATACCAGGTCCTGCAAGATGAGCAAGAACTGTCCTTGACAAAATTCAAGCAAGAAGTGCTAGACCTGAGTCAGAAATTACTGGGACCTTGCAGAAGAAAGAGAGAAAGATGGATATCAAATCAATCATGGAAAGCGATGGAAGAAAGAAAAAAGACAAAAAGTTAAAAAGTCAGTCAAAGCGGACAAGAAAGCTTACTATGACATGTTAGCAGAAAGAGCAGAAAAAGCAAGTCAAAGACAAGATATGCAGACTATACCAAACAGCTAAAGAATCTTCCAAAGGGTAGGAACAAGGATACACCAATCAAGGACACACAAGGAAATTTTACTCTCGAGCGAAGTTGACCAAATGAACAGATGTAAAGTGCACTTCGAGTGTGTCTGAAACAGAGAAATGCCATGGCTCTGCAGGTCATTAAACTTGCAGAAAATGACTTTGACATCAACACGCTACCCCCAACTTAAAATGAAATAAACAATGCAACAGAGAGTCTCAAAGCAGGGAAAGCAGCAGGTGAAGATCAGGTATTGTAGAAATGATTAAGATAGAAAAAGAAATGACCCCTAAAATATTATAAAGCATATTTCAAGAAATTTGGGGGGAAAAAGAAGAGCTACCAACTAAGTGGAGTGTTGGACACATCGTCAAACTACGAAAAAAAGGAGATCTTTCTAAATCATACTAAATGTGATAATTGGAGAGCAATCATGTTACCCTCTATCACCAGAAAAATATTAAAACCGTATAAACCCTACAGTTGAACCAAAACTTAGAAAGCATCAAGCAGGCTTTAGGAAAGGACATTCTTTGACAAATTTTTGAACAATGCCAAGAGTGGAATGCTCCCCTGTACTCAAATTTTATAGATTTTGAAAAGGCTTTTGACAGTGTACACAGACTTGCTTTATGGAGTATCCTAAGACACTATGGCATTCCCTCCAAGGTAGTTAACATAATCAAATTGCTTTACAGGGATTTCCATACTAAAGTAATCTGTGGAAATATATTGACGGAAAGCCTGAACATCAATACAGGTGTGAAACAGGGCTGTATTAGCATTATTGTATTCTATCACCTTTTCTATTCTGCCTTGCTATCGATTGGATTATGAAAGAATCCGTTGAAAATAAGAAAATATGACTAAAGTGGACATTCACTGAAACATAAGAGGACCTTGATCTTGTTGATGATGTTGTACTCTTGTCACAGAACATTACAGATATACAATGATAACAATGCACAAAAACCGAGGCTATACAGATATTTGAAAAACAAAAATGATGAGGATGAACAACAAATCGAAACGACAGGTGAACCTTGGAAGTGAGGAGATTGAGGATGTACAAGCTTTCACATATCTACTCAGAAGTAAAATCACTCAAAATTGAAATTCTGAAGATGAGATCAAAGAAAGGTTAACAAAAGCAAGAAAAATGTGGTTTACTGAAAAATATTTGGAACTCAAGAAAATTTCAATTAAAACAAAATTCAGGTTCTATAAATCTAATATTCTAGCTGTCCTTGTCTATGGTGCTGAATATTGGAAAACAACAAATAACATCTGAAGAAAGCTGGACACCTTTTAAAACAAATGTCTCAGAAAGATCCTCAAAATATTTCATCACTGGAGTCAATATCGCAGATTGTGAGAAAGAGACCTTAGGATGAATGCTGATGCCATCCCTAAAATAGCCCTCAGATGGACCCCTCAGGGAACAAGGAAGAGATGTCATCCGCTAGAAAACTGGAGGAGATGCATCGAAAAAGATATGAAGATCCAGGGATGGATGGGGGCAGATGACAAAATTGGCATCTGATCGTGTTCAATGGTAATCCACTGTGTCGGCCTTATGTGCTGCCCAAGCACCACGAGGATAAGAAGAAGTTAACATTACCTAAAATAAGGTATCGTCGATGAAACTATCTAAGCACATGAGTTTGCCTGACGACATAATTTTTCCTGAGAAGCAAAAAACATAATGTAAATCATAGAATATGGCTGTAAACACTATTACTGTTATGCTTTTTGGATTGCAATTTAGTAACCAATTTAGTAATCTTTGGAATATTCTTTTTCATGACATATTCAAGAAGAATATGAAAACTTTGCTTCTTATAAAAACCTTGTAAATTATGATTTTTAAGTATACATGTAAAGTATCAACAACACACATTTTTTACCATAGCTCTATACATGTACTATGCCATTATTATATTACATTATTTATGGAATGTTAGTCATTTTTGCTTCTGAGGTGACGTTCTGTTTTGTATCTGTGTAAATGACATGAAAGTAAAGGGCCTTGAGTTTAATCATTATTGAGATTTGGTGCTATATTTATTATAAATTGTAGTAGTACATGTAGTAGTAAATGGAACAAAATAATTGGTTGTGCACAAATTGGGCTTACACGGTTAGAGTTTAATGCTTTTTGAAAGATCTCAAAAGTAAGTTGGCTCCTCGACTTTCAAGGTTAGATTTTTAAGGCTGGAAGAAAAACGGAAATCTTTGTTTAGATCATGTGCATGACTGGAGCCTTTCTATTGGTTCAAGGGCTACAATATTTATGAAGTCATGAAAGAAGTGTGCATTTGATCATTTGAAGGACAAATCTCACTTCCCATAATCGTGGGCTTATGCATCTAGACAGTTAAACTGATAATATGTGATATTAACCTTCTCTCATTACTTAGAAAAATCAAGGCTGAAAACCATATGAATGCCTTATCATAAAGATAGATAATGAAAAGGGCTGAATGGTAAAATGAAAAGATTTAAATGCCAATGCATAAAAGTAAAAGGGACCGTTATGTGAGAAATTCATGTTGAAATTGAATCTTGAATTTTGTCTTTTTCCTTCTTGTTCCAGGAGTGTACGCAAATGGTATCAGCGCTTGGACACAAAAAGAGAAGAGAACTTTCTGGTCTATAATGAAGGCCAATTGGCCAGTGTGGGTGGGCATTGGAGCATCATTATTTGGTACTTTCTATTATTACTACACAAGTCATATACAGGAAACACCTATTACTGGAAGAAAGCGGTTTGTGGCCTTGACGCACAATCAGGTTGTGCTGATCTCAGAAACTGAAGCTGAAAGTGTAAGTTTTACTCAGTTGTTGTTTAAGAGGATTGGTAGAGTTTGAGTTGAAGAATAAACTTCCACTCCTTTTATCGTATTAATGTTTCTCTTTATTTGCACAATAAAATATACTCACTTGACAGGTCATCTTTATGCTCTCTGCTCACAAGAACATCACTTAAAAGAACATCAGATATAACAAGACTTTTTCACTCAAGCAAAATTTTCTTCCCTTATTTCATTAGATTTAATTAGAATGCAACATGAGTGTTGACTATGCTTAGCAGACAACAAGGTAAAATTGTAGCCACATACAATAAAACAAAAACAAATTCAATTTTTGCAACACATTGTTAGACCTGGGCACTGCTCGCTTTACATTTCATCATGAGCAGCAAACCATCAAGGGACCTTGATCACTCTGATAGAGCGCTCAGAGCTTTGATCATGATCATAGTCTCAATGCAAAAATGTTTCATGATCACTGAGACTAGAAACTAGGTCAATCAAAACAAAGCTACGAATAAGAGACAGGTCGGGACTGACAGTGATCAGCGGAGCAGAGACACTGCGACAAGCATGAATGAGGATGGGATTAATGGAGTGGCACTGACTTTGAGGTTCTGATCAGGGAATTGTTCCTATCAAATGGTCCTTAATTTTCAATTTACATTATAACTGTTTTTAGAAATTGTTGAAATGATATTGACTTAACAGAGCCCCTTCACATTTCCTCTCCATCTGTCATTCTAATCCCAACCAATGAATCACGGTCCTGGCAACATGAACCCACTCTTCCCCTTCTTTGTCCGACGAATAGTATTACCCTGTCCTGTCTTCTATCATCACACATTTTTAGATTGGCTGATTACAGCTAGGAGACATCAAGCAGTTTTTTTTATCAATGTATCAAGAGTAGGGGGATTGTAATGAGTAATTAGTCCAAGATGGATGTATTGAAGGCATTGAGAAATATATTTTCTCGAGGCTGTGATCAGCGATCAACGGTATGAGCTATGATCTTTCTGTGAGCTGTGATCCTTGAGACTAATCAGTAAGCCATGATCATGAGTGATCGAGAAATTCTCGAGGCTCGCCCAGGCTTACAACTTATTGGTTTATAGCCCACGAAAGGTATCACATTTTCGGACTGACTTGATTTCCACATGTGTGTGATATAAACTGAGTACGTCGTAGATTGTGTAGGATCGCAGGCATCACTAGATTAGCTGTTAATGGTTGTTATCATGATGACATTGAACCGAACACTGTACATGTATTAGAAATAGTTTGTACTCGTCATGTTGATATGCAGTCTCCTTGTAATGGGATGAGCCAGTGCTAGGTTAGAAGCTTATTATTGTATGGTACTCCTCAATTCACAAGAGATATAAAAACAATTTTGTCCATGACCATTTTCATGTATGTAGTGAACATTGTACCTGGAATTCTGAACTTTATTTTTTCTTTGCTTTGTTTTCTTTGTACTTTATTAATGTTCTTTCAAAGTTAAGTGAGTGGGAATTTTATGAATGTCTGTGACTTAAGCATACCTACCTATAAGCTTGTCATATTACATGTACTATTCTTAAAGATTTTTTTTTATGTTATTGTGTTAAGAACTACTAAAAGATTCAAATAGATTTTTATCATTTGCTATTTTCACTATCTAGCGTATTTCCTTCCTTCTAAATATTAGACGTACAGCAAAACTTAATTAAACATTTATTTTCCCTTGGATTAGTTTTCTATTGCAGTTATCTTGTCTCCTCATTCAGATCTTGAACCAGTACAAGGACAAAGTGCTTGGAAAAGATGACATGGAAACAATCAGGGTGGTTGATGTTATGATGAGGCTTACTCAAGCTAATCCTGAGCTGCAAAAAATGAAATTTGATGGTTGGCACATATATGTCATCAAAGATGATCTTGTCAATGCCTGTGTCCTCCTGTAAGCAAAGTTTTCATATTCTCCTTGTTATAAACAACTGAAATTAGATCACAACAAAATGTTTCAGTTGTCTTGCAGAATATCTCACAGATCTTCTCAAACCAATACGAAATTTTCCTGAAAAAGAGTTATACACATTAAAGTAGGTAAGATTTCAAGTCTCAGAAAGCAATTTTATTGCTGCTTTTTGTAAGTTTGCATTATGATAAATAGGATAATTTCATTCTAGAACAAAACTGAATTTATATCACAAAATAGAATAATGCATTTTGATTTACAATAAAAGAGTTTAAGAGGCAAATCCAGATTTGAAACAAAAGACTTATCTTTTTCATGTATATTCCAATATTTTATAAACCATTAAATTTTCTTCATTTTTGATCAGACTGGACACGTCTTCGTCTTTGACGGGATGCTGAAGCTCACAACTTCTCAGGACCAGTTGGCTGTGGTGCTAGGTCATGAAATGGCTCATGCTCTATTGGAACATGGGGTAGGCACTGTTTCCTATAGTACTATCCTAGTTAAGAGAGCTAGCTTATCGCAGGTTTACTTTCCAACTGATGCCAGTACGGATATGTACCTGGGATGAATGGGGAAATGCGTGTTAAACCTCTTTCCCAAGGAACACACTGCTGGACCTGGCATTGCCACAGTTCGAATACAAAACCTCAGGAATCTGGGTCTGGCAGCATAATGACTAGGCCACTGACGCTGCTGCAGTATCATTTGTATGCTAGTCAAATATTCACATAAATTGTATTCTGTTTTATACTAAAACTACTGTTTAAATTATTGCTCTCACTTTTGGGTAGGTATTGCTTGCTTACCCTCACCACTCCTCTCTCTCTCTCTCTGTCCCTCTTTCTCCTTTTCTTCTCTCTCTCCCTCCCTCTCTCTCTCTTTTCGTCCACTGACCTCAGCAGTATTCCTTTCGGTTTATCCCACATTTGACATCAAAAACAAATGGGAAGAAAGTTCAGGGATACTATTTTCTTTTGGTTCACCAATAGTTTTAATTTAGCCATCTTCAGTTTTAGCATTTCACACTTATGAAGAGCAAACATTTTAAAAATTAAAACTAATTTACAGCTCCTGTCCCACCTGTTGCGTTGATTTTAAGTGTACATGCATTCTATTTTAGAAACACAATTAAACTTGCCCCTTTCTTTTATGCTTAATTTTCAGGTGGAAGAACTGAGCTATGCACAACTTATTGACTATGTCATTATATCATTAATGGCAGCTATTTGGTGCTTGATTCCCTCAGATGGCATTTCATTTATTACACAGTGGTTTCATAACAAAGTTATCAGGGTTAGTAATTGTTAGATATTATTATATCACTATTAACTTCAGCAAGCCAAAACATTTTTTGGAAATATTTCACAAATACACACATATATATTATTACATTTGTATATCATCCATTCTATCTATTAAAATAAGAACATTCCCAGTTACACTGAACTGTGGAAATTGAATATCTTTATTTTAAATAATTTATTTTCCTGTTTTATTTATAATCAAATATAGAAGCATGGAGTGGAAAAATGTTCAATGTTCCAAGCATTATGATATATTATCAATTTCAGAATGATTTTATAATGATAATAATCACAACAACACTGGTTCAAAACCCTGGCTGGTCAGTTTTTTTTCGTAACGTTGTACTCATTAGAAAACTGCTTTCATCTTTCAACTAAGGTGTGCTATAGGTAAAGAAAGATCTTCAGAGTGTTAGTACAAAGCACCTGAAAGGCTGCTGTACTATATACTCCCCAGTGAGTTAAGAAAGACTTAATGAAATTACCTGCTAGGGGGATAAATGATGTGGATACTGATTATTAATCCACATTTATATTTTAATTCAAATATATACATAGACTGCTTTTGTTTCACTTAGATCCAAATAGATATTCTTATTTCGTTATTTTCTTTTGTGTTATTATCTTTGGTTTTATTTAGATATTTGTTTTTTTTTTTAAAGAAAATGTTAATTTAAAGACTGCGTAACATTGGCTTTGGTCACCTGAATTGAAAAGCCAAAAACAAAAAATGAAAAAAACCCTGGTTAAATTGACTCATACTGTTTTGTTTTCAGGAGGATAATTTCATAGAAAATATTAATTCACTGCACACATCCTCTCCGTTCCCCATATATAATATTTAAGCCCTTGCCAATGAAAAGAAAACAAACACAAAGGTGCCAAACAAATCGTAAACAAAATCAAAGGAAATTTCCTCGTAACACAATTGATATCTATTTGTTGTTTCAGCTTTTGACACATTTGCCTCACAGTCGAACCATAGAGCTGGAAGCAGACAAAGTTGGCACTATGTTAGCAGCACGGGTGAGAAGAACAAACTCTAACTCATTTTGTTGTTTAGTGTTCCAAAATTGAAATCTTTTGGCAAATTAAGCTGTATGCATATATAGTTTGTGTGTGAAGAATAATTTATGTATATTAAAAGTGTGTTGTATTTCATATTGTATTAAAAGCATTGTAACACCAAAATGTGTCTTATTTAGACAATAAAGTTGTATCTTATCTTAAATCCTATCTTATATCATATATATATACTATAATATACTCATATACTTAATGGTTAAGTGAGAATATGTCAAATGTGCCTATTACTTTCATGACTGAATAATTCTGTATACTTCCTTTCTTTCTTTATCAGTTCCCATTCTACCTTTCGGTGTATGGGTTCAGATGCCTGAGATGATCTTTTCTCCAGGATGTCTTGTCCTGGCATTTTCTGTTTGCTTCCAAAAAAGTTAAATTTCTGTGCTTTAATGCCTCTTTTATATCTTCTTCCCACTTTCTCCGAGGTCTGCCTTTTGGTCTTTTACCTTGGGCTTTAGCACTGTATACTGCTTTAGCTATTCTATTGTCATTCATTCTGTTTACATGCCCAAACAATCTCAATTGATTTATTTCTATCGTAGTTTTTATGCCATCTCCTTTGGTTTGATCTCTTATTGTTGTGTTTCTGATTTTGTCTCTTAGTTTTCCCTACTACTCTTCTTAGATATTTCATGTCAGTCGGTTGTACTCTACTGTATTCTCTACTGTCCAAGGTCCAGGTTTGGCAGCCATAGAGAGAGTAGGACAATAAACTGTGTTGAATGCTGCCATTTTGGTTTTTGTTGACAATTCTTGTTTACCTACAAATGCCTTTCCTAGATGGTTATAAATTGCACCTGCCTTTTGGATTCTGTGGCTGATTTCTTCTCTTAGTTTTCCCTCTCAGTTAATCATTACTCCTAGGTAATTGTAGCTTTAAACTTGTTCTAAATTCTCCTGCCCAATTTAAGATTTTGTGTTTTAGCTTCCCTAGTTACTAGCATTGTTTTGGTTTTCTTTGCATTTATCATTCCTTTTTTATTAAGTCCATTGTTCATAATGGTGATATTCGTCTGAAGGTCACTTTCTGATTTTCCAAACAGAACTAAATCATTGGCAAATGAAAGCATTGATACATTTACTGGTTTGAGCTTCCACATACCTACATTCATTTTCTTCATTTTTGAGGATGCCTTTGCGACTGAATCCATAAATGTGATAAACAAAAGAGGACTTAGGATACAATCCTGTCTTACTCCTATATCTACATCAAATTCTGCAGATATGTTTCCAGCTACTCTCACTGCACATGTTGGTTTATTGTAAAAACTTTTAATGGCTTCTGTTAAATTTTACTCTACATTGTATTCTTTTAAGGAATGCCATAGTTCGTCCCTCCTAACAGGAATGTTTCTATTATTTGTCTAGTTGTTGTAAATATGGGGTCTTGTACATTTCTTCCTGGTTTAAATCCAGTCTGGTGTTCTTCATTCTGATCCTCTACTCTTTTCCTTAGTCTCATTTTCAGTATCCTGGCATACACCTTTCCTAGTACACTAAGTAGTGATATCCCTTTATAGTTTAAGCATTCCATAGTTGATCCTTTCTTGTGTATTGGTACTACCATTCCCTTTTTCCAGTCGTCTGGCTCCTTCCATGCTTGTTGGCATATTATATGTAGTAGTTTGTCTGCCTCTCTCCATTGGTTTTTAATCATTTCTGGATAAACTTGATCTGCTCCTGGGGCCTTTCCTAATTTCGCTTTTCTTATAGCTGTTTGGATTTCTTCCATTGAGATATCTACATCTTCAGCTGTCTCCTCTGGATTACTTGTTACTCTTACTAATTGATCTTTACTCCTTTCTTCGTATGGTATGAGGGGGTGGTTATGTAATTGTTGAAAATGCTTTCTCCATGTTTCCATGATTTCACTGTCTTATTTCATTATTTGTCCTTTTGCCTTCTTAATTTGTCATATTGGGCATGCTTTGTCTTTCTCATGCTCTTCATTGCCCCTCAGAACAGCTTTTGATTTCCTTGTTAACTTTCTTAAAGTCTTTGTCCAAACTCTTCCCATTGTTCCTGTTTTGCTTTCCTCACTCCGTCTTTGATGATAGTTCTTCTACTCACATAATCTATCCTATCCTCTGATCTCATTGTTTGTAAGTATTTCTTCCAGGCATCCTTCTTTTCTTTGATCTTAGTCTTGACATTCTCATTCCACCATGCTGTTCTTTTCCTATCCTCCTTAATTTGTTTCCTACCAGTATACACAAGACCTCTTCAGTACAACTGAGGAGTGCTTCTTTATACAGTTGCCACTTTTCTTCTATTGTGCTATTATTCAGATCCATTTGCCTTTCACTGATAAATCTTTTTATCCTAGATTGGTATATCTGTTTTACTGTTGGTTTATTTAGTTCCTCTATTTTGAGTTTAGTAGCTTTCTTCTCTTTCCTTTTCTGTTTGTTTTCTTCAGTTAATAATCTCATTTTGGCAATCACTAGGTGATGATCACTAACTATTTCTGCTCCTCTGTTTACTCTTGCATCCAATGTACTGTAAAAAGGGAGCTTCTAACTATTATGTCGTCTATCATTGACTTTTCACATCTGTCCTCATTTACTCTTGTACATTTGTGGATATCTTTATGAGAAAAAAGGTGTTGGCTATTTTCATGTTATACTTTTGGCAAAAATCTATTAGTCTCTCTCCATTTGGAGAAGTTGTTGTCTCTCCTTCTGTCCCTATTACTCCTGATATTTCTACATTGTTGCCTACTCTAGCATTTAAATCTCCTAAAACCATTAGTTCCTGTTCGGGTTTTAAATTCTCAGCAGCTATTTGTAAATCGTTTTCGAAGATATCTTTTTCTTCTTTAGTGGCGTCTTTGTTTGGTCCATAAGCTATTAATAATTTAATTTCTCTTCCTTTTGGTTTAATATTTACTTATAAATTTCCAACTTTCTAGTAGCTTTTCATGCGTTTTATGCATTCGAGGCCTACTCCTGCCCTAGCTCTGTCTCTAACATCTACTCCTGAGAAGATTAAAGTATGATTTGGTCCTACATTTTCTATTCCTTGTCCTTTTTTCTTTGTTTCTGTAATAGTAATAGCCAAAATGTCTACTTTGAATTTTTCCATTTCTTCAACTAATTCTATCTCTTTTCCATTTATTGTCATAATATTCCATGTTCCAAATATCACAGTCCGTGTTTGTTTACACGTTCGATGTTGAAAGGTCAAGCCTGCATGACTTCAATTCCCTTCTGTTACATGACGATCTAACTTTTATTTAATTTAAACATTCAAGCCTTAGATCAAGCTTCTATAATTCTTTCAAATAAATGAAGTTTCTTTAAACAATAACATCCATCAAATGCATATCATGCTCATACACTTGAAAACATTTAGTCCGAAACTTACAATATTTACATCAGCCCAAAAGATTTGCCAAGTCCCAATTTTTTCTTTAAGGAATTTCCCCCAGTAATCCAAAATTTCATTCCAGTTTAATCTGAAATCTACCTTGAGTCAGAGACAAATTTCTTTTTTCCAGATGGCTTTTTAAAATATTTTTTTTATAAAACCGGCATAACCCAAACATAGAACTTCTTAGACCTAGAGGGAAAAACAAAGCAACCTTACATTACTTACAACTCTGGATCACCCCTAGGCATTTCTACAAACCTACACTTCACTGTAATACCAATTAAAAACTATACTAGAAGAGCATTACGTGCTGTGTGTGTCTAAACACAGTTCAGTAATGTTTTTGATTTGATTTACCCACATCCACAACTAAGGTGATCTCTGGGTTTTTGGTAGGATTTAATTTTTTTTTTACTGCCCTGTAAACAGCCAAGGGATCTTTAACGTGCACAGAGTGTTGTGATCTGCCCACAGGACCTTCTTTTTATTGTCCGTCTCCAATGGGACTAGATGTCGATTCACCTACCTGGACCAGGGGGTAGAATTTGCTAAAAAAATCGAGAAAATTTTTTAACCTTCTGCGGGGCTCGAACCCACTTTTTTTGGTTGAAAGACCGACACCTTGCCTCTGGACAACCGAGTCCCCCGTTCAGTAATGTAAATGTGTGTAACGTTGGCGTTGAATGATGCAATTGATAAATGTCTACACTATCATCCTCTACCCCACGTAATGTCTCTTTCTCTCTCTTTCTGTTTAGTTAATATTGACCCAATCAATCAGTATCGCATATCTTTAACATGCCCCCTCCACACACACTTTCCTCCTTCTTGCTCTTTCTTGCCTGCCTCAGTTAAACTTAATGTGTGGACAAGTAATGCGCATGCAGAAAAGGTATAACACATAAGTCGTTTCCCATGCATGCTGTGTTGGCCTAGACATTACACAACACACTTTTGCCACTATCACTCACATTGCCTTTCTGATGGTCTGAAAAGTGCTTAATCTTTAAAGAAATCTCTAGTCCCATGAATTTCAGATTAAGTGTTTTGAAAGTATTTAATTTTTATCAAAATTTTTGGACTGTTTAATATTTTGTTATGCCCTGATTTTTTCTTTTCTTACAATGTATTCTGAAAATTATCTCCCCCCCCCCCATATGTTACATTTAGGCATGTTATGATGTACGACAAGGTTCTGTCTTGTGGAAGAAGATGGACAGTATCCAGAAGATTAATCAGGAAGACGTTTTACCTGAGTGGATGTCAACACATCCTGACAACGTTAAAAGGGCAGAGTACATTGATTTTCTTGTTCCACAGGTAAACCACCTTTTCTTTTAATAGCAGTGAGCACTGTCAGACAGTGTAGGAGGACAAACACACTCAAATCAATACTTAGTACAGAACTGAAAATTACTCATATCTCAGATGTAACATTAACAATGTCAGATTTTGACTTTTACTACAATTTCACCTAAAGATTTTAGTGGCAAAATACTTTAGACGAAGGAAAGTTGAATTTAGAAGATTGTGGTCAAACTTTGAATATTTATTGTGTGTATTAAATGGATGAAGATGTTGAATGAAACAACAAAACTTTGGAAAAGAATAACATACCATACTGATATATATGTTAACAACGTAAGCTAAGTACAGAGGATGCTGTTTAAGCACATCGCTTAAGTCTATTTTCATCTAAGTCAATGTTTTTCAGTCGCTACCTCAAAAATACAATTTTGCTGCTTATGTCTACATTTATTTATGGGAATTAAAATGTTGTTTAACCCATTGCTTCTCAAGGTTTAATTAGGTCATTAACTCACAATAACTCCTGGAACATAACGACATGGTGTCAGTAAAATATTTCTTGTGCATACACCACTAAAAATAGCTTAATTTTAAAAATTCTGTAGATGTTTGAATAACTTCTCTTTCATTTCATATATGACATGCACCCATATTATCTTTGACATTGTTCAGTTCGTTGGAACATTCAGGACTTGATTGTTCAGATGAAGACAATGACTCTCCGTCAGGAGTAGAATTTTCGGTTTGATCTAGATTTAGATCTAGCCTGCTATCATTCTCAAACTCAACATGAGTCTGGTTCACTATTAAAATTTACATCAATTGCATCTGTGCTTTGTTAAACATCTTCATTCCACAAGGATTTGAAAAAATAAAATGCCCTTTTACAGCAGGTACACATGTGTGTACTTGTCAAGAAATTTCTTCTGTCTTAAAAATTAACGGTTCGATAACCAGTAGAGCAATTTAGATCGAGTAAACGTGTACTTTTGTTTAATGTATTCTCCACTTCCTGAAAGTAACAGAATTAACTTATTGATTGTAGTTTCAATGTAAATGAGCTCCAACACCCGTTCTTTGAAATTGGGTTGGGCGCTTTGAAAAGCACGATGTTGGATTTTAGCGGTCTGCTGTTCTTTGTCCTCTGTAATCTACTGTCTGTCTGCCACTAAGATTCACAAATTGAAGTGCTTAGATTCTATAAGTGCCATTTAGTAGTAGTAGGAGGCTGATCACAATGAAGACATTTCCTGCAACACCTAATTATTTTGATAACACTGATATTGGTTTGCTTAGGGCCAAGCAAAAACCAAACTCAGCTGGAAATGAGCCATCCATTGGTTAGGGCAAAGACTATATCATAACCTAAGCTACAGAATGGGAGCTGCAAAATTGTTGTGATTATCCGAAGTTCGATAAACTGAATTCCACTGTGGGCCCAGTATTGCGGGTCATTTGAGTACTTGATGACTAGGTATATCTGTGGCAATATTTTTTGCACAGAAAAATTTTGCCCTCTAAGTTCACAACTTGGGACCATCGTGAACATTCTCATCTGTATAAAAGTTATAAAATCACCTCCGGGACACCCTGCTGAAGTAGGAGAGAGATACTTGATGTTCACTGCTCGTTCTTGATCGACACCACACCAGTCTGAAGAAGATCAACGATTTCAGTGTAGAGAGAGTAGATGACCACGAGATCAGCACGTCATCCATCAGATAGTGTGACAGAAACATATTGTCAAAACTTATTACTAAACTGGTTGATGATCGTTTCTATTTTCCTCTTCAAAATAACTGTTAAAATAAATTTTGTTTGATATTTGAAGAACTGATATTTATCTTTGAGTAATTTAAAAAATGAAATTACTTAAATCCGTTATCCCATTGTGTCTGATGAAATTCTTCGTAATAATAATTGTTTTCCTTCATTTCCTTTTCATTTTATGTTTTAAAAATTATTATTCTTTGAATTATCAATAGGCTGAAAAATGGAATGATGATATGCAGTGTCCAAAATGGCCTAACCAAGACCCACTTAAAGCTATGGAAATTCTTTACAAGAAAGTTGACAACTACATTGTTGCACAGAAAGCGGGTCAGGATTTGAGAAGAGTTCAAACGATAGCATCTCCAGGCGTGCAAAGTAAAGGTTTGTTTTCTAAACCCAGTTATCAACCATCTGTACCTAGTGCAAGTAAAGATCAAGCAGCAGTAAAGTCTGTCCCAGCAAGTGTCAACAATGGACATGGAAATAAAACAAACAATTCATAAAGTCAATTATATATTTATAACTTATTTATGCCAGAACGGTCGAGGTAGCATTCAGCCGTCAGACACAATGCAAAGCTGCATTGCATTTTAACGATGATCATGTTTAAAGCCAAGATCAGATATATGCAATCAATGCAGCCCTATACGATGCCTAGTGGCTGACTGCTACACTATTGATCCCCTGAAGACCTCTGTCGATTGAATTTTTTTTCTAAACAAAGGTAACAAGTCATGTTCCTACACAAATATGACAGAGGTCTTTTTATTCGATTTTCTTTTCTTTTAGATTTTTATGTAAGTGCTAATACGGCGTGTCAAAATGAAATTTGTTGAATGCCGTTAAAAAAATGTTGTTTCTTAATTCTTTCATGTAACCGATTGTAAAAAGTACATGTAATGTAATATGGCTCTACCTTATGTTTGAAATGTGATCCTGATTCTCTTAATATTAAGTCTTAAAAGTAATTATCATTCCCTCCAAAAATTGAGCATACTACTAAGTCTTTTCAAATAATATATATATTGCAATTTATTATGGATGACTGTGATAACATTGTTTCAAAATGAAAAATTTAATGTAATGTATGTTATTTTATGTTTAAAACAGTGTTTAACAACTTATGAATTTTTTTATATATTTGAATTCATTTTCAAGATAGATGTCTTGGGAATGTTGATCACATGTCGCTTTGCACTGATTGATAGTTAAGATTTGTGTCAAATGTTTTATATGAAAGGCTGACAATTTATTAAAGAAGACAAAGATGAAGATGTATTTATAGTCTGTGTCCTCACACAAGTATGAGCCGACCGACTATACATCATTTATCCCCCAGTATCTATTTTAATTCAAAGTCCTTCTCAACTCCCTTGGGAGTATACTTTACAGCAGCCTGTTAGGTGCTTCATACTAACACGCTGACAAGATCTTTGTCTACCTATAGGTGAGTACTCATTCACACTTGAGTTGAGCGAGAAAGCAGAGTGAACTACCTTTGCCAGGAGTATAATGTCCTGAAAAAATGCCTTGGTTAGTCAAAGGTTTTGAAACATTGCTGTCATGGGAACTTAACACTTTTCACCCACATCTATTCAAAGAAAAAGAAAGACACACATAGTGTATATCATAGAAATTAGGTAGTCCAAATTGACATCTCAAGTGTAAGCAATGGAAAAGAAACTGCTACCAATGGAAAGAACTTTATTACCAGAGTAATTTGATACCAAACTCATTTCTATAGGACAATATTAAACAAAGTTACGATTTTTTTTAATTGTCGAAAATTTGTTGAATTTTTCAAATGGGCCAAAACACCAAATTTAAGCTTCTGTATCTCTAAAAACAATCACTCATAAAATTCCTACTTCTAGAAGTCATGAATACATAGAACAGGCCCAATGTTTTTCACGATTCCGAAAAACTACAAGACGGACTTTTTATTGATGTAGAAAATGCAATTCGTCTCTACACACTGAATCGACAACGAACACACAGCCTGAGCCGAGTGACTGGTCCAGTCTCGTTTACTGGATCTAGTTAGAAGCGGTGCCGAATTTTGGTTGAGGACGCATTAAACGAAGCTCTGTCGCGATAACTCGCAAAATTGAAATTTACTGGCACTGGTAGTTTCTAATGCGAAATTAAATGAGTTTTCATTTGGTTGGCTTGTTTTTCTCTGAATTTCTTACGTAAGTGGCTCTATAAAGCATTCAAAAACTTTAATCGCCTCGGATGAGCTCTTAACTTTGATATCGGCGGTAGTAATGGGTATCATTGTTAAGTCTATTTTAGCACAATCTGATTTGACCAATCAAAGCTGACTATCATTCATTGAGTATTGAGCTATCACGTAATGGGAAGAAAGAGAGGGTGTCTGGCGAGCTGGTTTTTCACCGGCTCGCCACTGGCTTTCGCGTCTGACCACCCTCATTTACTACTAATACTAATACTAGAGTGTGATAGCACATTGTATTACACATTCTCTATCACAACACACATGGTTGGAAAGGGCTTGAATAGAGTTTTCCAATAGTCTAAGATATATTACACTACTAGGGTGTACAGAAGAGAGGGGGAAAGGCGAATAAGACCGAAAATTAGTGAAATCTGCGATTCACGTCGCGATGAACAAAAGGCCGGTTTCGACAAGATCTTGAAATAAACTGCTCAAGGTCAACATGCTTTTTAACATTTTTTATCTGAAAAAAAATAAGACCACAACAATTTTTTCAGGAATGAATTTAGGTTAGTCGGTATACTTCATCCATCGAACCCAAAATGCCTGGCATTCAAAAGCGAGTTAATGAACATACATAGGCTAAAAATATTGATAAAATGTACCTCTGAGTCAGAAAAGACGAAGAGGAATCTAGTCAGTATGGTTTTTTAAACTTTATTTCTCTAACTTAACTATCCATCTTAGGTTCTATGAAGCAATAATCACTTTCATTTGCTTCTTTGCTTCATTTATACTTATATTACTAATAATCTCTTTCTAAATGATCAACAATACAGTATCAACTTGTTATTTCAATTTAATTTGGATTCATTATTAAACACAAGTTCATAAACATGGGAGTCAGATGACTTTTAATAAGGTGAATCTGAGGTATGATGAACAGCATCATAAGATGCTTCTTGACATTGTGTGTAAAGAGGCAAATAAAAGACATGACTCAAAATTTCCATTGTTATCAACAAACATTCACAAGACTGCCTTGCTAAATGTCACATAAGATTTTATAATTGTTTTCATACCGGTACTTTTAAGTTTTAGATTCTATATTTTAATCATGTTTTTTTGTTATCAGTATTATGCATATCACATTTTTAATCATTATCATTACGAATGAATAAATATATGTTAATTTTTCATTAGAGATAAATAAATATTTAAATTTTTTATAATGGCAGCTTGTTTCCATGTCTCACTCACCACATGAAATTTTTGTGTATTTGTTTTGTTTCTTTCTGTTCTTTTCTTGTATTGATGATTTTTTGCTTTTATACTTTTTATATTTTCATTTTGTGTCATCGTGTTAGTAAGTTTTGTGATACAGTCATTTTAATATTGCAGTATTGTCTGGATAGTTATGTTAATATGATGCGTGTAAGAACTTTTCTACAATGTTTGAAAAACTTTCTTCCTTACCACCTGATGCCAGTGACATAAGTGGCAAGACACAATGATGACAGATGGTATTTCATCCTCATCAAAATACACTCGTAAGTCACACAGAAAGAAATTGGTCCAAACTAGATATTTTTGCAATTTTTTAAAATTGTTTGAATCATAAACACACTGATGTCTGCTTTAATTCTTTTGCTAGACATCATCATATGGCATCAGAAGTACATGTGAATGATGACACTCAATAGAACATAGTCATGTGAAAGAGTGGGTTAATCTTTTTTATTCTTTGGAACTCATTTGCTGTAATAATGTTATCAATGATAGTTATTTTCACATTTGAATAAATTAATTTTATTAAGGGGGGAGGGGGGGGGACAAACCATATGAGTAAATGTTAATCAGAAAGGAGAGGAAGCAATCAAATAGTTCATTTGCCATCTTGATGAACAAAGTATAACTGATTAGTGCTTTATAGGCACAAACTGAAACTGTACTTCTGTAACACTAACAGACTCTCCAGCCTTTTCATCATAATCATACCACTCCTGGAGAAAAATAAAAGTGCAGATTCAAGAAATTGCTATGCATGTTATGATCACAATACAAATATTTTGACTATGAAAAATGATTCTATTAAATGCAGCCATAAAGATATTATAATGTACAATAGCTTATCAGCCAGCAGTAAGCCTTAATTCACTCAACTCTCAGCCTCTTTCATTGTACTTTAAGTTAAGGATCTTTCTGGGTTTCTGTTGTTAATTCACTGATCAGGAAGTTGTGAGACTAAGTTTAATTAATTTCATTAAAATAAGAGCTCTATTTTCTTTCTGTATATTATTATGATGTTTCATTTCAGTCAATGGGTTTTCCCAGGGTGAAGGAAAATCCCATTCTGATATCATCAGCATAAGGACTAAAGTCTAAAGCATAACTGATAACATCCGCATTGGGGGTGGGGGTGGGTGTCCCCCTGATGAAGGCATTTTTACCACAAATGAGATAAATCTCGTTTATTGCACTACTGGATAGAACAGTTCATTCCCTTCACATTGATACCATAAAAAAGCTCAGTATCGATTCTTTCTTTTAATACAATTTCTTTAGAAACGGTACCGACTTAACCTTGAACATGTCGGTTGTACCATAAAACCAGAATTTTTGTCTAAAGTATATCAAGTTGGTACTCGTCGGATTACCCCAAATTTGGTATAAAGCGTCTATGAAGCAATACAAATTTCACCCAGTAGCGATTTTTGATCTCTTCAAATTTTTACCAAGAGAATTTTTTGTGATTAAATTTGCAAAAAATTGGAAAGGTTGCTACATGTATATGCATTTTTTAAAAATTCATAAAATCAAAACCCGTTTAATTTATCAGAAAAAGCTGCTGGATGAACCGAATCACCAATTAACACATTCAATTCTCTTTACATTTCAGACTTCTTTTATTAAACTGATTAATTAAGGACAAAGCATCAAAAACAAGCCGAGGAACAATAATGTAATTAACATTTAAATAATATCACATTCGAATATGTGCAGTGAATCCTCTGTTTTTGTTAAATTGGAGGTCTTTTATATACTTTGAATGCAAGCTCCATTGCCCCTCACTCACATCTGCTTTCCCCCTCTCTCTCTCTTTTTAAGCTCTATAAATAGATATTAGGAATGGTGCCCAAATATAGTACAAAATAAGAGATCCTCTATGAAAGTGGTTCTTAACTTAAGTTCGATCAAAAAGTCTCAGGGGTTCAACGGAGATCGAGATCATTACACTCTGTGTGTTATGCGTGTCCATTATTTTTAAATTACAAAGGGTTCGATGAGTATACTTGCGGGGTTCAGTACCCCCAACAATGTTAAGAACTACTGATCTTTGAACTTTGATATAAATCTATCGCAGGGATGTAGAGGGTGACCAAAACATGTCAGGAAAGTCAAAACAACATTACATTTACATTATGCAACTAAACCAAACAAATGTTTCTCAGGCATCACAACTGTGAGACTTTATTAGAATTTAGAATCCGCGGCTCTAAACTATTGGGGTCTGAAAGTTCATAGCAAAAATAGGACTTCAGTTTTCAATCAAAGAAGACATATGTAGATTCTAGACAGTCTAAATCTACATCTAGATTAGGTCTAGTATAGACACTAATCTACACACACTGTAACTGGAACAACTCGGACATCTAGATCTAAATCTAACGTGTGGTATGGATCTAGTTACCTTCTTACTTATTAGATTTATTCTGAAAACTAAAATACACCAGTAGATCTAGATCTAGTAACATACACACTAAGAGACACATTTATCCTTATTCTATCCATCATCATGTCAGACCCCCCCCCCCAAATCTAGATTAGATCTGGAATACACACTACACACACCACACTGTAGTAACACCTCTGACATCTAGATTAGATCGAAATCTAATTGTGGTATAGTACCTTACTTACTTATTAGATCTTTTCTTAAACCACACCATTAGATCTAGAGCTAGTAAAAGCAGCCTTTCCACTTGAGCTGTAGCTGACAATACTCCGACAAAAACAACACCAAGCTAATCTATCGGCATCTAACTTCCTCACATAGGATGAAAAGTAATCCTTGTTTGTGTCTGTGTCTGATAACCACTCCCATTGGAATTTAGTTTTCACAGAGTCTGAAATCATGATATAGAAAATGGTGTGGTGCTGCCATTTTGATTCAAGCTCAAGACAAAACTGAAGCTGAAAGAAAGTGAAAGCCAGAAAGAAGCAGTTTGATTGAAAACAGCGCGTTTAAAATCTTCCGATCTTCTATTCCGCAGAACTCCACAGTTCGACTTTGTACGAGAGTTCAAACCAGCGCAGAAATTTCATGAATGGCGCAAAGTTCTTTAAAATTTAAGGAAAATAGTGAAACTTTGTTTGGAAAATACGATTTCCTTCCTTACATTTCTAACGAGAAAAAAGGACCTTTGCGAATAATTTCGTCTCGATGTGTGAACGTTTTGGGAATCAGTACTGGGTGGACTCGTGGAAAACGAAACCAGACTTGGCAGGCCTACTCGTTAGGCTTTTATTCAAATTGGGGAAATGGAGGGAATCTGGGGTGGGAAAGAGAACAATGGATAAATAATGAAATTGAAGGTAGGAGAGGGGGATTTTGTAGATACTGACAAAAAACAGGTATTCCTGAAAAAAAGGAAAGATTTACATTCTTGCTATCGAAGTGATACTTTTATGATCTCTTAGTATTTTTTTAAAAACGCAAATGATTTTATATGTAAAGCATAGAAAACGAGTCAACTTAAACTGTGGCCAAACCAGGTTTTATAATTTAAGCAAATGTTTTCTAAAAAAAAAAGGTCATTATTTGAAAATTTAATTAGAAATAACTTGTCTTACCAGACTTTGAAGATCAACATCTGAAAACACTGTATTTGACTCTTTTACTGACAGCTTCCCATCCAACCTGTAGTGTAATAGAAAAAAAGCAATAAATTTAAACAATAGCAACAAAACTGTTCAAATTTCAAAGAAACAGCAGTGAAAACATGGGAACAAAGGTTGGGAAATGGAGGTTTTCAATGACTGAAATGGGAGAATAACAGAATTCTTAAAAACTAAATTTAATTTTAAAGACAGACAATCACACACTATGCATAAAAGATAAACAAGAAAAAAATATTTTTATATACCTGACACTGGCAAGTTTCCTGAGGCCTCAAAATAATTCTAAACATTGAAGTACAGAAATCGAAAATGAAAAGTGTACTACCATGGACAATGGGTGTGGTAGCATTTCAAAACTGAAAAAAGAAAAAAAAAGTAAAGTTTCTCCAAGGCTATTACAGGGTCAAGTGGAAAAATGCACCCTAAGAAGTGTTTTCCCCTTCCCAAGAAACACAACATGAGGCCTATCTTTGCCAGGATTCGAACTCAGGACCTCATGATCCCCTGTCCGGCAGCCTAACCACTCTGTCATACATTTTGAAAGTGAAACACCTTGCAATTTTCTTTGCAGTAAATTGGTTCTATCGCATGATAAATGGTTTTCAAACAATAAAGCTTAGTATCTCTTATTTCAAGCATGGTTGAGATCTATTCGTGACTCCATGTGTCTTTGGGAAGCAGACTTGAAATTCAAATTCTGTACAAAATAACACATGAATTATGTTCAAGTATGAAATTGAAACTCGTTTGTCAACATGATTTTAGGAGATGCTCACAAAATTTTTTAGAAATGCAACATGAAAGATCCAGGATACACCATTGTGTAACTTTTTCACATGCATAGTTTCAATCAGTTGATTGGTAAGTTAGCGTTCTGTGATGAAGGCATCTAAATTGGTCAATGTTTTGAAGATTGCATTGCTTGATTGGCTTTTTGAAAAGGTTTTATTTGTTTTGGGGATTTTTTTCTGTGGGAGGGTAGCGAAGAAAGATTTCAAAGATGCTCAAAATAATAAAATTCTGACTTTATACCTTATGACGTTAGGACTTGTATAAATGTTCAAGTTTTTTCAAAACACTACATCAAGCAGACAAATACAAGCATCTTAACATTTTAAAAAACGATTGTTGTTATTCACCCTTGGGAAAATTCAGTAGGATTTACACCTCGGCAGTCAAAGACAACAATAGTTTTGAAGCTTCCTATCGTCATCAGTGTAAGATTTTAATGACTCTTTCACGATGTCTGAAATATAAGACCATATCCTGTCATAAAAATACTAGTAGTAGTAGTAGTAGTAGGTTATATAATATTTCAAGAGAAGGTGTAGTACAAGATCATTTCAAGAATGAGACTCTCAGTTTTAGAGATGTGGAGTACTTATATTTTTAACAGAAAAGAACTGATGTATAGATCATAGCATTGATCTGTAAGATGTAAAGAGGTTGCTGGTTTATAATTATTTAAAAAGGCTTTTCACAAGATACATGAGATATGAAAGAAAAAAATTATCTGATTGTTGAATCGGGATCTTGTAATGGACATAAATTGTCATCTGTATATCATTTTTTTTTCTTTTTGACAAGGGTTAACATACTTTCTTGTCCCATTTCATGAGAAAAACACATACACAATAATATACATAATTTAAAAACAAACTCCCAACCTGTTGTGAAAATAACAATTTAGTATACATCTGAAGAAAATACCCAAGAAGTTCAGTACAAAGTCTCTCAGTTTGTCATTGTCTCTTCATTTAACCTGTAACTTAAGACATTCACCATAGACAAAGAAAGACATATATATATATATATATATATATATATATATATATATATATATATATATATATATATATATATATATATATATATATATATATATATATATATATATATATATATATATATATATATATATATATATATATATAACATTATAGCATCATCAGCACCAGTGAAGATCTTACTTCCAATTATTTTTTTCTTCTCACAACCACATTTATTAGATTATGGTTTAAAAATATAAAACACTCAAAAAAATTTCTTATTCAAAGCAGGTATATTTTAAGCTAGCAATAATACCCACCGATAGAATTCTCTCGTTTGCATAATTTACATTTAATTACGAGACTGGCAGTTCCCCTTCCACCTGCCAAAGGTGAATTTTTCCTGTGTTTGGACAAAGAATGAGATAAATTGTAGAATACGCCACATTATTTAATTAATAGTTACCTTCTCAATGAACAGCAAATAAATCAATTACACAAAAAGTTTCATTCCTACTTCTGAAACAAAAGCACTACTAACAATATACACCTTACCGCTTGCCCCCACCCCCAAATACATTTCATGGACTACTACATCAATAAATATTAAACATTTCAATCAATGTTAACAAAATAATGATACTCAAGAAATGCATGTGTGAAAAAAAAACTCATTAAGACAGTAAAGTAAAAAAAGGCTTGACATCAAAACTCAAACAGGAAACTAAATTCTTCAAACCATGACGTTTCATCATTATTAAATTTGTCATTAATGTCATTATCTAATGACACAAATAGAGTAAAGTCGGTTGTGTATTGTCGGTTGACGTGCTACTTCTTTGGCACACAGCTTCTCTCCGCCAAACCAGCAGCCTCGATTGACAACAAAAATCTAATGACACGAATAGAGTAAAGTCGGTTGTGTGTGTTGTCAGTTGACACGCTATTTCTTTGCACACAGCTTCTCTCCGCCAAACGAGCAGTCTCCATTGAGAACAAAAATGTGCACATGTGCAGCACCTCTCGCTCCACTTTCTTTCGTTTTCTAATTAGACACAATATGTACTGAAATATTGATCAGTAAGTTTTTTGCTTGGCATTTTTACCTATTTCAGAAGGGTAGACTAGTGACCGACATAAGCTCTGTAAATAGATGATATATCACTTGCCTGGTTTTGATGATTAACCTTAGAAAGCTGCTATGGGCGTAATTGGCATCTGACTTTTGCAAAATGTAGCCTGCTACTGCTAGCGACACCAATTGGCGTCAGACTTTTGTCCTGGGAATGACGCCAATTGGCGTTTGGTGAATATAGTTATGCTGTTTAAATTTAAAACAATATAAAACATGTACTACAACTTTATCGATTAAAGTCAATATTGTATCTACTAATATACCTTGCTATAACCCAATGTTGGTATTACTTTAAATAAAATACATGTAAATAACCGACAAAGCTGCATGAAATTAAATCAGGCTTTGCGCCAGTCAATTCAAAATAATTGGCTGGCTGTGTCAAACACGTTGTAGTAGCAGTTTAAATGACAGACATTTATGATTTATTCATTTTGGTTAAATCAATCGTTTCACCATCACATCTAAATCGTCTGACGAAAATACTACGGAAAGTATTCAATAACCTCTCACTAATCCTGTGACCACAGCTCACGATGAAAGAAACAGACTTCCCTGTTTTATTGCTTTCACAAGTGCTTACTACCCCAGCTGCGGGGTTTACACTGATTGCCACATCACTGCTAACGCGGTCCTACACATCATAATTTATAATTCAAATAATATTTATGATGTAAGTGTGTCAAGCGGATAAGTTACATTGTTGAAGAAAGCAAAGATGAAGCACGACTGAATTAATTCTTAAAAAGGAGGTGGAGGCGTGTATGAATTGGAGCCACAAGGGTTCATAATGACAACCAAGCATGCTCACACTCGGCAACTAACAGGAAAATCAAAACGAAATCCCAGGTAGTTATCTTTGGCACAGTGCTGTCTTGGTTCGAATCATATTTTTAACCGAAAAGTTTATTGTTATAGAAAGTTGTAAAGATACAGAAATTTCATCTCAACTATGACGTGTCACAAGGTCTGTGCTAGGGTCAATTCTTTTGTCCACTAGCCCATTATTTGAAAATTTTAAAGAAAATTCAATGTCTTACCATCAATATATAATGATGATACCCAATTGTACAATGTTAATATCGATGTTGGTTTAAAGGAAATCATCAGAAAATGAAGCTTGCATAGTCCAAATAAAGGAATGGATGGGTGCAAACAAATTAAAATTCAATGATGAGAAAACAGAAGTAAAAAAAAAATTGGTTTAAAAAAAAGGAACGATGAAAGTAATCAGAATAGCATAGATTTAGGTGAAAATAAAATTAACATGGTAAATAACTTAAATAAGGTGAAAAACTTAGGAATCATTTTTGACTCTGAACTTTCTATGGATCCTCAAGTGATCTCTTTGGTCAAATCATTAACGTTTACCTAGAGAAAGATTAGTTCCATCCGTGTAAGCAATGCTACAAAAAATGTTTCACAACTCTTATGTTTTCAATCTTGACTATTGTAATTCCTGGTTGTTTGGCCTCCCGCAAAGAAAAAATCAAGACCAAGTCATTCAAAACAATACAGCCAGACTTATCTTTAAAGACGAAAATTTGAAAATGTATCTCCACTACTGACAGAACTTCAATGGTTGACAATCGAAAAAATAATAAAATTCAAAGCTGCAACTTTAGTTTACAAATGTCTTGATGGAACAATCACCTAGTTCTCTTCAAAGTCTTTTAAATGTCTACAAACCTGGTTGGATATTAAGATCGTCTGCCGATACTTCTACTCTAGTACTCTCAAAAGTAACAACTAGTGCTGGTACACGATCTTTCGCATATTATGGCCCATTTGTGTGTAATGTCCTCCCACAGACTCTCACAGAGTGTTAGAGTCAAAGCAACTGTCAATTTTTAGAAAAAACATCAAGACATATCTTTTTAACTAGCTTATAAAAGCTCACTGTCTAAAATGAAAAATTGCATAATTTTTATTATGACTGTATTCGTCCTGTGTGTAAAGAAGTTTGTTTGTGTGTGTTTGTGGAATATGAATTTATGACAGTATTTACCATTAAATGCCTTTCTTCTTCTTGTTTGCACTGTCAAATTTTTTGTCATAAATTGTAGTTTTATGCTGCATTCATGTAGCTCGATGTATCAAATTCATACTGTGTATCATATGTAATATATATATTTTTCTTAAAATATGTAATATGTCTAGAGCCTTACCCTTGTAGGCATGAGTGCATAATAGAAATGTATATTATCATTATTATAGTTATTACCATTATTAATATAAATCTTTCATAAAAACTGGTTAAGATGACTAAGATTTTAGAAATTATAAAATTTATCATCTACTCCCCTCAAAATGAAAAGAAAAAAACAAGTCTTACCTCCTCCAAGGTCTGATATAGTAAACTTAATAACAAAAAGACAAAGTAAAATGTTTGTGAGATAATCCAATTGATTTTTATAATACCGTTACAATAGTAAATCATTTTTTTTTATCACTTACACTTAAAGAGCAGTAAACAAACTCAGGGTCTCTTCACCGCAGTTAGAACAATTTAACTGGAAAGATAACAATTTTTACAAATCCATGATTGGTTTGGAAGACATTTTGTAAAAAAACGTTTAAATTCAAATACAAATATACAACGGAAATAATGAAGGAATTTCATGATTACTGACACAAAACTTGTCTTCATCCTCACACATGTTAAAAATAATATATATAGGCATTTGAGCATAACACCTGGAAATGCACTTTTAGTCAAACTTTTAGTAGGCTTCAGTTAATTTCTTTTTCTCTGTTTTTTTAGTACTAAGTAATAGCTGTTTAAGTTCTCTAAAGCTCTACATAAATCATAAAACTTTAAAAGAAAAGAAAAAGATCAATTATAATGTAATGTATCAAAATGCTTTGCTATAAAATAAGTTGTGAATATTTTAACAGCTTAAATCTATGCCTAATTCATGAATTATAAAGTGTGAAGATACTCTACCAAATGCAGCTAGTGTTGTCTTATCCTTTCATATCTAGGATGGCAATAAATAGCATTATCAATCATTATTTGCACACCCCAAGTATTGGTCACCTTTAGCAAGACCTTAGGGACAAGTATTGGCCACCCTCAGCATGTTCGGTGATCTCAGGGTGAATTAAGGGAAACAGCAAGACAACAGGTAAGCGAAAGAGTGAAAAGATAGAAGTAGGACCTACCAACAACATCCACCAACCACCCTCATATATGATACAATGGATAACTAATAGAATAAATCTTTGTCTAAGTATAATATCTTTGGGTGATACCTCCCCTCTGGCATGTAGCTTTCATGATAACCATTCTGTATTCTCTTCAGTCAAGTGCCATCCTTCTGTTGACACAAGGTGTTCATTTTCAGGTCTCATTTTTAACACCAGCACTCCATATCTTTCATGGTCTTCCTTATCCTCGTCCTTTGGACTTCTTCAATCATTGTTCTTTGTACATTTTGATATGTCTTCAGCGGTGCTTTCCTGTATTTGCAACCAAATCTTTTTCTAGGCTTACTTCTTTCAAATTTATCCCCTTTCCTCTCTTGTGTATCCATGGTATTTTACATTTTTCCAAAACATATTTCAAGTCAAACTTGAGACAGTCTTTTCTGTGATAGTAATGATATTACACTTGGACAAGCATATTAAAACAAACAAGTCCTCAAAAGTTGTATTCTTGTCATTTCTTGCCTAGGCTTTCTATACAACATAACTGAATTTCATACATTACAAGTAACATAATATAATATTAAAATCAATTTAAAAACTGAGTTGCATTCAATGAAAATATTTGAGCCATGAAGAAAAAAAGTTTGAAACTGACCTTCAAATACCATCGAAAATCTTCTCCAACAGCCGACAGCTTAGACACATTTTCAAATTGTGCATTTACTTGTAGGCCAGTTTTCTGATGATATATATATATATATATATATATATATATATATATATATATATATATATATATATATATATATAATATATATGATTAATATCAAAGATTACTGTTTGCTCACTTGTACGGACACACACACAGAATACACACATTCTTGTGTCTCTCAGACACACATATTCTCTCTCTCTCTCATCTCAGACACATACACAGACATACAGGTGCAAATTCTCTTAGCTAAGACATAGAATGAACTATAACATGTCTACTTGTAAATTTGATATCTGAGTAGAAGTAGTTTATCTTCACTATTAAAAATAAAGATGGATTTATAGTCCATTTCCCCATACAAGTGCAGGCTCACTGAGTATACATCCTTTATCCCCCAGCAGGCCATTTCATTCAGAGTTCTTCTCAACTCCCGGGGGAGCATACAGTGCACAAACTTGTTAGGCTTTTTGTACTAACACACTGACAAGATCTTTCTCTACCTATAACTGGTTACTCGTGCACACCTGAGGCAAGCAAGGAAAGTAGAGCGAAATACCTTTCCTAACAGTACAATATAGTGGGAAAAAACAATTGTGCAATGCTGTGGGGCTTGAACAAATGTTGTGTCAGTGTCATCGTGATTACAAGTTCACTGCACTACGGTTCAGCTACGTTTCTATTGCAGTAATTATTAATCTTCTCTGAAATACATGTGAGACTGAGCTTTTTCACTTTCTTTTTCAGTAGAAAATTGACTCTGCCCCCTGCAAGGCTGACCTGTCCCTTGTTATGCTGATAGACGTTTATTGCATGATTGACAGGTCTGAGTCCCAATTAAAAAAAAATAAAACTAGTTAACCCCAAAATGCTCTGTACAATTATCTCCTCTAGTTTTCCTTTTATTGTTTTCAAGCAAACTTATAGCAAAACCTAGCAACTTCATATATATCTCTAGGGAGTCTAAGATGTAAAGGTAAGTCCTAGTCCTAGTATGAAAAATTGTCTAATCTGACCCAATCGTTCGAACAAAATAAATCTCTCTTTTTTGTTCTCTTTTTTCCATCAATTGGACACACTGCATACCCAAGAGATTTCAGAGCAATAGGGGACTTTAACAAACTGTTTGAAACAGCAATGATGCGTTCAACTTCATTCACTTCTATACCACACGGTCCGGGTGTCAAATTTTGTGCTTTGAATTGAACCATGACCCATGTAAAGGCAACGTCATCCCTGTGATCTCAACTCATAGGTGTTCTCTTTTCACACCTTTTCGTTTCTAGAGACCGGCCAAAACAGTCAGCAATGCAAGCCTTTACGTAATGCAGGTCTCTCTATTACTCTCTCTCTCCCTTTCTTCCTTTCTCTTCCCCCTCCCTCTGACTCTGTTTTTCTCTGTTTCTTTTTTCTCTCTCTTCTCTCCCTTCATGTCTGTGGGTAGTCCTGAAAAGCACTATACAGTGGAACCTCTCTAATCGGGAAATCTCTGTGGATTGTAAAATTACCCCGATCAGCCGAGTTTCCCGACTTGCTGGGGACCTGGGGGTTTTGGTTTTCTGTCACAACAGTTTGAGGTATCTAAATCCTTCTCAGTGGTAAAATACAGAAAATTAAACAAACAATTTATTGTAGCTACGGGACCAGTTGATCAAAACAAACATGGTATTCATCAGCAATGTCACTCACAGTCGAGCTTTCGTTGGACAGTAGATAGATAAGACACGTAATCAAGAGTGCAAGGTGGATCTTTGAATCTCCTCGTGTATCCACCCTTGATTGACAGGTTAAGCAGGCAATTCAAGACTAATGCTGTGCACAAACCTGCTTTCTAAGTACCACCCTATGTCAGTACCGTACTGTATTGTTAGGTGGACGAAAGCAAAGAGTGGCTCGATGCCTGATTTCACACCTGCATAATAGATGTCTGGTGTGTCTGGCTATGTTCGTTGTGAACTGGCACTTGCCACATTATGTAAACATCATGTGATGTATAACACTCATAGCACTAATGCAGATGTTATAATTGATGTTTTGCTAACACAGAAACCAAATTTGGATAGCAAGTGAGGTTTGGAATAAAGAATTACGGGGGAAATGGTGATGATAATCAATGCAAGCCCGCAAAAAATTGTCCCGATTAGCCAGGGACCTTTCCCGTTTAGAGAGGTAAAATATATATAGAAAATATTCCATTCCCTGGGATTTCTTTCCGATTCCATTGTATTGTTAGGTGGCCAAGCAACGCTTGATTTCACACCTGTGAAGTGAATGTCTGGCTTATGGTCATCATGAACTGACACTTACGACATCATCTACACAGTAATGTATAACATTCTAGTTAAGCACTAATGCAAATGTAGTAATTAAATTTTGACATGGAAACCAAATTTAAATAACAAGTGAGTGATGGAATAACTAAGTATGGGGAAAAGGAAGATGATAATCAATGCAAGCCCGCAAAAAACTTGTCCCAATTAGCCGGGTGCCTTTCCCGTTGAAAGAGTCAAAAGATATTAAAAAGATGTTGTTCCCTGAGATCTCTTCCTGGTTGGCTGGTTTACCCAATTAGAAAGGTTCCACTGTATTATTATTCAAATCATGACATGAGATATTATACCATACCATATCATTCAAAACCAACAAAATCTGAAGAACATGGACAAAATTTCCATAGCCATTGGTACCTTTCAAAGGTAACAGAAATTTTGCTATTTAATATTTAATATCAATGTATATTTTGGGCCTTGAGATACAAGCTCAAAGCCATCTTAACCGTGGTAAGGCTATGACTGGTAAATGCCGGTTTGTTACAGTACTCCGTTAAGCACTCCCGCCTGGGATTTCCCATTTGCCTGCTGCACACTTCTCAACACTATGCCCGGTTTTTGCCGGCAAGGAAGGGTGGATCAAGAGAGGTCTGACTATAACTATTCCTCCTCCTCATTCCCTTCTTTCCATCTTACACTCATCCTCCTTTAAAATAATGTGTTTTGTTTGGTTGACCATTTAGTAAAAAGGAAAAAGGATGCTTTCAGGCTCATAAGACATCAAATAGGCATCTAGTTGAGTCTATTTGAAAAGGGGTGTGTCCATCACTATCTTTGCCTTGAGTAACTGGTAGTGATGATGCTAAAAGTTATAATATGTATGAAGTACGCTTGATTTATACAACTTTCATGTTTTATGACACCATTTGTCCACATCCACAACTAAGGTGATCTCGAGGTTGTTTGGTAGGATTTTTAAATTTTGCCCTGACTGCTTTGTAAACAGTCAAGGGATCTTTAACGTCCACAGAGTACAAAGTGTTGTGATATGTGCACAGGACCTCCTTTTCATCGTCCGTTTCCGATGGGACTAGGTGTCGATCCCCTACCTGGACCAGAGGGTGGTGGTGGGGGGGGGGGGGTAGACATTGTTGAAAAAAACTTGAGAAAGTTTTTCAAACGTTGGCAGGGCTTGAATCCACTACCTTTTGGTTGAGAGGCTGACACCTTGCCTCTGGACTTTCAAGTCCCCCTTGTAAAATGGAATGATCCAAGTAGGACAGTCCATCACTAGAGGCGCGGTGTGAGCTGGTCTGTTTTGAGAGTGTGTGTGACAGAGATGATATATTTAAATGTGTGTTTGCACAAATACTTAATTGGTCTTGTTGTCTCCTACTTAAATTGAAACGTAGGAATCATCCTAGTTTGGCGTGGCTTGGATGAGATCAGATGACCACCATGCAACGGAATACAATATATTGGTGATGGCCATGTCAGAAGTTACAGTAGCCTTTGAACTCATAAACGCTGTGGACAGCCTTGCGCCGTGGCGATGACTGTCGGCGAGGCAACTAGCGTGTGGCCGCCAATGCGCTGGCTGGGCGAGCCGCTTTTCTAGTGTTAACTACAAATGAAAGACAATGGGAGATGACATGACATAAGTGTCTAAGTTTAGGGAGGCACACCATCTAATTTTTGCCGGTGAGTGAAATTCAGTGATAAGTGGTGTTTGTGCGGGTTTAGGGTCGGGAATGGTGATAGTGTGTGCCCGACTGTGAGAATCCTTTCTTATTTGGAGAACATGCAGACCACAGTCCCTTAGGCTAAAATTCCGCACCCCTCCACTGGAAGTTTCACATCTTTTAATTTTTCACATTGGATCCGGTTCCCCACTTCAAAATTCCTCCAAGAACTACTACAGTTCACATTTTTTTTATCGTTGAAAGCTTATTTTGAAGCAAACAAATCAGATCTAAAATCTAGA
>JAXRKP010000619.1:40000-60000 GCA_037039925.1 Doris montereyensis | reverse complement strand
ATTTTACGCATCTTCCATTTGGAATAACATCAGCGCCAGAAATATTTCAACTTATTATGACGAAATTACTGCAAGGAATAAAAGGCGTTATCGGTTACATGGACGATATAGTATGTCATTCTTCCTCTAAAGAAGAGCACACTCAGCTATTAAAGATAGTGGAAATGAAACTCAAAGAAGCTGGTCTGAAATTAAATGCAGAAAAGTGTATACTACAAAGAAGAATTTAACTTTTTGGGACACACCATGAGCAAGAATGGAATTAGAGCCGGCGATTCCAAGGTAGAAGCAATCGTAGGGATGAAAGTACCCACTAACGTGAGTGAACTCAAACGTTTCCTGGGAAGATCAATTACTTAGGACGTTTTCTCCGAACTTATCAACAGAATCGAGTCCAATAAATGGATTGCTGAAAAAGAATTCGCATTGGTCCTGGGGATCACTACAACAAAGAGCATTTGAGAGAGTTAAAGATTTACTCACCTCAGCATCTGTACTCTACTTCGATGTTGCAAAGCCTACCATAGTTTCAGCTGACAGCAGTTCATATGGACTAGGGCAGTATTATGACAAGAACACCCAAATGGCCCCGGCCAGTTGCTTTTGCATTGCGTTCCCTCACCAAAGCAGAACAACAGTATGCACAGATTGAAAAAATGTCTTGCTGCGACATGGTCTTGTGAAAAATTTGATCGCTATTTAATTGCATTGAAAGATGTTACTCTACTGACAGATCACAAACCTCTTGTTCCTTTAATCAATTCAAGGGATTTGATCGACACTCCAATTTGATGTCAGCGACTGTTAATGAGAATGATGAGATTTCAACTGAGCAGTCTACACTCCAGGCAAAGCAATACTTATTTCGGACACTCTTTCCAAGGAGTCCCGTCAATGTTACATCCGAAAAAAGAAAGATCGTTACAAGACAATGTCACCGCGTATGTCAGCGAAGTAGTAAAGTCATGGCCAGTGACAGACAGAAAACTAAATCAAATTCCGCGATCAGTCACAACAGGATGTATGCATCAAAACAACGATGGAATATGTTGTAAATGGATGGCCAAAATACAAACGAGATGTTAAATCGCATCAAAGCAATTTCTACAGTTTGAAAGGAAAACTAAGTATATGTGAAGGTCTGCTATTAAGAGAACAGAATCGTGATACCGTACATTTTTACTTAAAGGAAATTATCGACAACGTCCATAGTGATCACCAAGGAATCACAAAATATCGCTAAAGAGCCAACCGATCTGTTTGGTGGCCAAGAATAAACGTGGATATAGAAGAAAAAGTATTTAAACGTAGGGTACTGCATTGAGAAGAGGCCAACACAGAGACGAAACCTCTGATTTCTACATTATTTACAGAACGACCATTTCAAAAGGTGGCAACCGATTTGTGCAAAGTAAAAAATCAAATGTACCTAGTAACCATCGATTATTACTCTAGATACATTTATATTGCACACCTTACAAACTTGACTTCAGCAGGCATCATTTGCAAGCTAAAGAACTCATTTGCCACACATGGGATTCCAGAAACAGTTGTGTCAGACAATGGTCCACAATTCGCTAACTGAGTTTAAAGCTTTCTCCAGAACCTGGAATTTTCATCATATCGCCAGTATTCCACAGTATCCTCAGTCAAATGGTGAAGTAGAGAGAGCTGTGCGAACAGCCAAAGACATTCTTAACAAAAAGATGTCCACCTTGTGCTCTTAACATATAGAGCAACGCCCATCCCGGAGTCTTGGCATGAGTCCAGCAGAAAGGGCTATAGGTAGAAGGATACGCACAACTGTTCGTACTTTACCAAACAATCTGCAAGCAAGGAAACCTCACAACATAAGGAACCAGGATCAGCGAGCTAAAGAGCGTCAGAAATACTACTACGATCAACATCATAGTTCACAAGATCTTCCAGATCTTCAACCAGGTGATCATGTACGATTTATGAAGAAATCGTCGCCATTTGCAATTGGATACGACTCGTCCACCACAGAATAATTCATCACCAGAGAGAACAGCATTGACCAGCGATGAAGACAACAATGTCTCAGATGAATCTTCAAATTATTTAAAGGAAGTCCTATCAGTCAGTGTCCTGTTCTTGAAAGTCAGTGTTCTGTTCCTGAAATTTGGAAATTTTGTTCCTGACAGCTTAAATTTAGGGTAGCCAACTCTGGGGTAAGTAAAGAAATACAAGAAATCATTCGAAACAAGTAGTAGGTTTGACCTAAGTATGAGAGAAATCCCTTTTAAGATTATCCAGCCAGTTTGTCTTGTATTTAAAAAAAAGTTTTGTTGCTAAACGGCATTTCACAGACTTTTTTCTTTCATTCTTTATAAATGATTAGGTTCAACCCAGACTCTGAGCTGTCTGGAATCATCAGTGAGCTATGGGAAATGGATGACAATAAATGCTATCCAGGCGAAGACTACGGTTAATATCCAAGGTTTGATTTCAACATATTTTCATGATTCATTACTTCAAGTCAAGGATTACCTAATACGATTTATTATAATTGTTAATTTGTTCACAGCACTTTCTTAAACATTTAAAAAGTAAGTGAGAAAATATTAATATTTTTCAAAATTCATTGTTTCATTTTTCATTGGTAATTTTCATTAAGAATTTAGAGAAAGAAGCAATACTATAGGATCTTTCAAGAATGTGAAGCATCTAAACACTAACTTTAAGCTTTCTGATCATCATGAATTTTGAATTTACCTCTTTCCCTACACTTGCATATGATTTAATGTTCAATCCATCTTATTTCTCTTTGTTTTTACCAGGATATGTACGAAGCACCCGCAATGTGAGCGATCACTCTGATGAACGTCTCATCGACTGGGTCGATGAGAGAGGGTTTTTAGTCGGCCAACATACAAAGGTTTGAAATTTGAAGATGAATTATACTCCACCATTTTTCTTCTGTTTTATATCAAGTCTATGAAATACTATTTGGCTTTGTCTGTTATTTAGTTTCCAATATGTTTTGAATGTCAAATGCATTTCTTGAACCTCAATTTTGGAGTATTTTGACCTAAAATAAATTTTACCATAATGACTTTGTAAATCTTGAGTATCATTGAGTGCAGAATCCTCTTCAACATCTTGAATTGATGATGATGATGAGGATGATGATGATGATTAGGCATTGAGATGCCTTCCAGTGAGTTTTGTTGCCCGCTTTCCTGTGCCATATTGAGCCCATGTATTTTTAAAATTTCAACATGCCATCTTGTCGCTGGTCTTCCTTGGTTTCTAAATCCATTTCTTGGCTGTTATTTTTTATATCTTTTTGTTCATCTATTGTCTTTAAATCTTGCTATGTGGCCAGCCCATTTTCACTTTTGTCTGAGTGAGTATTTGAGGACGTCAGTGACTCGTGTTCTTTTTCTGATTTTGATGCAAGAGATCTTATTGGAGTCTGATATGTAGCACTTTTTCTCTCCATTGCTCTAGGTGGTTTGCAGCTTTCTTGCTAGTTTCTTTGAGGGTGGCCAGGGCTGGTATCTGTGTGTCATAATTTGTAGCACACATTGATTAAATACTATTCTTATCATGGACATTGAGAAATCTTCGTTTTGAAAAACATTCTTGTTGTTCCCAAAACTATACCATATATTTTGTATTCTTGTTTTCATTTCTGCCTCAGTTTTGTTTTGGAATGCTGTTTTTGCCTCTCTTTGAATGACCTTATTTTCTAATTTTTGTTCTCTTTGCCTAACTCAATCATAGACTTAGTTTTTATCTTTCCTTTGTGAATCTTGAGTCCTATTTTACGACTTACTATGTTGAGCTTGTTAAGATTCATTTCTAGGTCTTCCTCCTTTTCTGTAAATAAAATGACATCATCTGCAAATCAGAGCTTGTTGAGATGCTCTCTATTTATGTTGATTCCATGTGTTAGATCCACCTGTTTGAACACTCCTAGGTATATCGTAAAGACCTTTGGAGAGATAGAGTCCCCCCTGTCTTACCCCTCTTCTGATCTTGAATTTTTCTGACACATGGTTGTCTAAGTGTATTCTGCAGATACTGCTACGAGCTGACATGACATTTAACAAATTTTAAGACGACAAACAATTTCAATGTTGAATTAGAGGGTTCTATTCCTTTTCATTTACTAAGTGAAGAATGGTTACGTTTATTTTCACTTTGATTAGACCTTAAAGAGAACTTCACATTATGCAAATTTGAATAATATAGTATTGAATTGAATTTCTTTTATTACCATTTGTAAGTAGATAGCATACAATAGGAATTTGCTTTGATGTTGAATATGATCACAGTGAAAACTATCACACAGTACATAACAGTATTAACACTATTCCACACCCACTCCTACAATTTCATATATTTTTCCACATTAAATACGTAATATAGCAACAACACAACATGAAAATAATTGGTAGCATAATAACAATTACAAGAATAAAAACTATTTGAAAAATCGCTGGTTTTTGCCCTGATGTATTTATAATATATACCGTTTTTGTGAAGGAGGCAATTTGAGGAATTTATTGGTGGGATGGAGCTTATCTTCTACAATGTTTTTGGCTTTCTTTTATGATCTTTCTTTAAAGATATAATCTAAAGATGAAAGTTGCTTCGGTTATGTTTTCACATATATTTTCCACTTCGATTTATTGTCGAGGTTGCTTTACCAAACGGTACAGATTGGCTATAATTTGTTATCTGCTGTCAACATAAACTTAAATGCCGCATTCAATACTTGAGTAGGACATAGTGATGGGAGCTTTATTTACATGCTTTGCCTTGTCTAACACTAACAGAAAACAATATTGTACTTTATGTAGCTTTCCGTGAATTGCTTAACAACTATGAAATGGACGTCGGAACAGAAGAGGAAGTGACCAGGGAAGAAAGAAAAGAAACTTGGGATTTTTTGAATGCACTCATGGACACAAAGGTCATGAAGTATGCACATCATTACCTGGTCAAGAATAATGCTGCTTCTGACGATGAAGAAGACTTTAAAAGACAGTTGTATGACATCTGGTTTCGCATGTTCAGACGAACAAGGTAAAAAAGGAAAGCAGTAGGTTTAAAAAGAAAAAAGGAACCTGTAAATTACTTCTTGTACTAAAAATAAAAATATGTGGAACATATTTAAATCAAACATTTTGATTGATTTTAAATAATAAAAGCCTAGGAGTATTATAGACAATAGTTAGGTTCAGATAGATTATTACTCTTTTTAGATTATTTTTATGAAAAAAAGGGCCAGTGCTATTTCTTTAACTCACTCACTGCTAATATGGTAACATTTTGGGTTTGGTCTTTAGTCTGCTAGCTGCCAAGCTAGATACCTCTTAGTATCACGTTTCCTGCTTTTTATCTTGCATTTCTCAATATATTTTTTTTCCCACTTGTAGATGAATCATCTGTATGGAGGCACATAACCATATTATTTTTGTTTAGAATGTAGTGCACCGAAAACTAATAGTAGACTGACATAACCTCAAATTGTCCATTATTTGGTTTTGGGACTTCCAAATAATCTTATTATTGGATTCAATCTTGTATATGATTATTTTTTTTTTGTGGGAGGGAGTGGGAGTTCTGAAATGCTTTGGAGTTTACATTTTTCCTGTTTAGTATATATTTGAGTAACTGTGAAAATGTAGTCATCCTTTATCATCGAAAAGTTTGTACCACAATAGTTTATGAAAGATGTGTCTCTCCCTGAAAAAAGTTGTTTTTTTTTCTCCAAATTTAATTTAGTTTTCATATATATTTTTTTCGAGAACGGGTTGAAACTTTATATATATGCAGAAACAACCAGCATCATCTGAAATATCTTTCTTTTGTGAAGAGAATGCTTCCTTTTTTCAAATTATGTGTCTACAACAAATAGTACAATTACAGTGATTTTTTTAATATTGTGTATCAAAATGTTTGCCATTTGTCAGTCGTCTAAACCGAAAGTGCCTGGTAGTGAGTGAGTTGAAGGAAAAACGGTACTATCAAAAAGGTTGATTTTTAATTAACCGAAAATTGGTGTCAAACGAGTTGACTTTTTATGCAGACTCCACTGTACTAGAATACTAATGATATTATCTGAAAGGTCTAAAGGGGGGGGGGGGGCTAAAGCGATTTGCGATAGATTGATGGGAGTGCAGTCTCTGTCTCCTCTCTCTCTCTCTCTCTCTCTCTCTCTCTCTCTCTCTCTCTCTCTCTCTCTCTCTCTCTCTCTCTCTCTTCTCTCTCTCTCTCTCTCTCTCTCTCTCTCTCTCTCTCTCTCACACACACACAGACATACATACACACTCACATACAATTCGGCTTGGCATCAGCGCATATAGTGTACACGGTAAATTTAATAAATAAAAAGTCCCAAGTCTACTGAAGTGTAGATCGCTAGATCTAGATGTGAAGACACACTACCGATAATGTCTGGTTTAGATATAAGAAAAGATATGAGCTTTTAACTATGGTTAAATTCTATCGTTAAAACCGTTAAATCATTATTTTGATTGATATTGAGACCCAGATTCTTCAATGTCAAGGCTTTTACTCTTACTAATTTTCATTTGAAAATGCGAAAAAGTGAAAGAGCTGTTACTAAATTTTGAAGTTGAAGCTAGGCAGGTCTGCAAAATGCATGTCTTCAGTTGTGGAAGAGTCACAAATTTTATCTGAGATGCTGAATTGTTCTTTGTTTTCGTACTGCCAGTGTGAAGGGCTCTTCAAGCTTTGAACACGTTTTTGTTGGAGAGAGTCGTGTTGATGAAATGATTGGCCTCCACAATTGGATCCAGTTCTATGAGCAAGAGAAGAATGGCAACATTGACTACCATGGTTATTTCAGACGTGAGACAGTGAGTATGAGAATTAGTAAAAATATGAAAGATAAAAAGGAATTCATAATGTTATGGAAACTATCTTAACACATGTCCACAATATATGAGATATGTGATTGGTGCTTAAATGATCCAATGCACGCCTCTTTCGTGTTTTTATAAATAATCAATGACTTGATCCAATAGAAAGGCTCTGGTAATGTACAGGCGATCTAAATGCAGATGTTGGTTTGTCTTACTGCCTTGGAAGCCCTAGGTCTAACCTGGTACGTCAAGTAGGGGACTTAGATCTACTTGTTTAGATCTTTCAAAAAGTTCAACTCTAACCTTGTAAGTCCGTTTTGTGCACAACTCATCATTTTTTCCATTTACCATGTGCTAAAGACTAAAGTTGTTATTAAATTGTAATCCTTAAAGCATATCATCGTGTTTGCAGCCCTATTCAATGATCAATTACGGTTTTGCTTCTGTCAAATGACGTGAGGCTGACTTACGTGTATAGACAATTTCCATCGACGATGTACGATGTGGAGTATAACATGAGAGTTGTTTTTACAAGTTTGTCGACAGTCTGCATTTGATAAATATCTGTGGTTTTTTATGTGAATGTTTTGCAGTAGTTATTGATATTAAACTTTTATCCTCTTTCTGTGTTTGATTGAACTGATTGGGATTTGTAATTATTGTCTTGAAAATGATTAATACTGGGTTTAGTTTCAAAAGCTAACCATATACTTTTATATTCCTCATTCAGGTCACAGACGATGAAATACTTAATCTTGGCAGTTCAGTTCACATGGAGAGGTCAGAAGGCCAAGCCAATGTGCAGTGTCTTTCTTGGATCTTCCCCTGAATTTGAAATCGCAGCGTACACCATCTGTATGTTGCTGGATAAAGATGGAGACGATAAGGTTGATGTGCAAATGGGAGAGTATGAGGTTGAGCTGACCGTACATGCTTTTGGTAAAGACAAATATCGCAAAGTGGGCACTGCCTATTTTGCTGCTGCTACATGAACTCACATGGGAAAACAATACTCAGGAAGAAGTATTGATGCTCTTGAGTTGTTAAAAGTTTTTAGTTTGTTGTCATGCTAGTGGTTTTAAAATAATGAAATTGAAATTTTAAGAAGTTGGGAAATTGCATTGACCATTCATTTTCTCATAATTACACTTTGCCAGCAAATATTTTTGTTTTGCTTTCTTTGTTTATATTTTATGTAGTTTTATTGCTTGTTTGACTTTTTTCTCTATTTCCTAGGTGATGTCAACTTTTCCTGAGGGCTTTGATGATCATTTTAATTTAACAAATTTATGTTATTTAGCAATGGACCTTGCCTTTTATTTATTCTAATACTCTACAGTGAATTTGATCATGTTTTTTCATGAAAAGAATAATTCTTTCTGGCTCATCTTTGTTTCTTTTGTCCCCAACTTGCCTAGTGCCAACAGAGATTGATTTTTGTTGGCCTTGTCCTTCATTGGTTAAATTCAGTTCTTCAATTTAAAATTTTAATTTTTTAAAAAACGTTTTCATGTTTGTTCCACTCCTTAAGATCCTTGATTTCACTCTATCATTTTGATTTGAGGGCAATCTGCATGTTTAATTAGGGAATCTTGACAGCTACTCATTATACTCTTTTCTTCTTAACAATATTGTATTTTTCTTAAATGTATGACTATGATGAGGGCACAAATATTTCACTCATTTCTCAGTCAAACCATTTTCTTATTTTCATTTTTTTCGTATTGAAAGTAATCTATGTATTTTTTTACAGTCATTTACCGTAGCTCAATCGTGTTCGATTGATAGCACATAAGGAGTATTAATAAAATTTCTTATACAATGTAGCAAAATCTTTTCAAAAGTATTTTTCTCAACCTTGTATGATAAACGTGCCAATCTCTAACTTTCCTGTTCTCTTGTTTCCAGCCATTAAGATATGGATACTTTGGTTGGGCCAAAGTTGACATTTTGGTTGATTTTCAGTCCTGTTTACTTACTTTTACTTTAACACGTAGTTTGTTTTATCTGGATGCCTGGTGTTTCTTCTGCCTTTGAATGAATGTTATCCGTCCATGTTTTTTTCTTAGGAAAGTTATTTCACTCTGTTTCCTCACTTGACTCAGGTTTGAATAAGTACCCAGCTATTGGTAGAGAAAGATCTTATCAGAGTGTTAATACGAAGTGCCTAATAGGCTACTGTACTGTATGGTCCCTAGGGAGTTGAGAAGACTTTGAATGACATGACCTGCGGCGGGATAAATGATGTACACTCAGTGAATCAGCACTTGTGTGGGGATACAGACTATAGATCCATCTTTGTCTTTACCTTTTCAGTGACCTTCCCCACTTCTAGCTGTACTGTACTATGGAATTAGAACTAGTGAGTCTTTCCGGTGATTGTGAAAGCCTACTGACTCAAAAGTGGAGTTTGTTCTTTGTTTATTCTTTGACTGAAAGAAGGAAGAGACTGGGAAAGATTTCACTTGATGATATTGTCACATTTAGTGTTACAAACCCCCTGCTCTGTATTACTTGTGTCCTGCCTTGGTGCAGAATAAAAAAAAGAGTGAAAAATATGGCAACTGTGATTCTCCTTTATTTTAATTTCTTCATTTGCTTCCTTTGCATAAAAAATTTACCATTTTATGTTTGTAATCTTTGTTTAACAAAATCTTGTGTTATGCATGGTATTGGATTGTATTTTATGATTTACATACATATATATATACTCAACTTTCTTATTGTATTAAGATGCTGCTGTGAAAGAGAATTTATTTCTTTTTTGTGATCTTTATGCATCGTTTATTAATAGAGAACGTAGAGTATCTCTTTACACTTGTTTCAGCAATTTATACAAGTAGCATCTTTTGCTCAAAAAGCCTTTAATCTTGTTTGCACCTAAAGTATTTTGGTTGGGTTTTTTTAACATATATTTTCAGTCTTATGAATTGGTGCAAACATATGCCTCTTACCATGAAAAAGTTTTCCATATTGAATTGAATTAGAGAATAAATACAAGAAATTTCCTCAATGGTTGTAATTAATAAAAAAACAATGAAAGCTGTGTAAAAGAGAGTTTTAAACAAGTCAAACAACCGTCATTTGCAAGTTTTTTTTAAAGCTCTAAAGACTTTTTAGTGAGCTTTTTTTTTTTTAATACATCTTTGGTTGTGATACCTAGACTTACACTTCTCCACTTTTGTATAATTTCAATTATTTGATTATCAGTTTGCTAACTCAGCTTTGGCTCTCTATTTTCCCCCACATTCATTTGTCAGTCACTGTTATCATTGTATCAATTTGTTGATATTAATGATGTATTTACTCAATGCTATAATTTTTATTATACATCTAAATCTAAAAATTTTACTACCATGGAGTTGCGGAAAGTTTTATGCATTTATTGACTATATCACTATATCTATACTTTATATAATACAGCTATGTTATCATAAAATTCACAGATTGCACTTTGTCTTTTTCATGTCGTGTATATTATTATGTCATGTTCATGTTTAAGGTATAAAAGCACATTCAAGCATAGATAAGTGGAATTCTTCAGTCATTGTCACTTCATCTGTTTCATTTAATTCGGGGGTGAAAAAGGAACAAAATAATTTCAAAGACAAAACAAAGCGTGTCCATGTGATACCAGTAAGATTAACAAAGCTAATGCTAATAGTAATAGAAGTAGGAAGGTTTATGCTTTCACTCACACTGATATGTGACCATAGTTCACTGTATCTTTCCTCTCCCAGGCAAGTCTTTCCACCTACAACAATCCACCTGCTCATCCATTATTTCTGGCCCCTTTACCATGTCCTTAGAAAAGGTGTTGACCAAGTGTTAAATGGGCAAAATTATCTGCCCTTGAATGAGAAACAGAAATGTGGTAATGTAACTCTTATGCGTGGAGCCTGAATCCCTTAGTCAAGTAAAGTAAAATAAGAGGGCAGTAAGTACTCCACATGACTCAGTAGTCGAGAGACAAGGTGTCGGCCTCTCAATCAAAAGGTCATGGGTTCAAGCCCCAGACGGTTGAAAAAATGCTCTCCGAGTGTCTTGAGTGTCTTCAAGTAATAGCTACCCCCTGGTCCAGATAGATGGAACGACATCTAGTTTCCGATAGGTTCCATGTGCAGATCACAACACTCTGTGTACACAAAGATTCCTTGGCTGTTTACAAGGCAGTGCGATAAAATTAAAAAATCCTACCAAAAACCCAGAAATCACCTTAGTTGTGGATGTGGGTAAATCAAATCAAATAATAAAAATACTTTACATCATTCTTCATAAATAATAATACTGTTACAAATGCAGTATAACTACTAGGGGTCGTTACTGTACCATATACTCTTCTGCGAATAATCATTCTTATAATAGTGATGATAAGAATTGTGATGATTATTATAATAACAAGAGGAGAAGGAACAGGATGACCACCAGTGATGATAATGACAGAAAAATAAAAATACGTGTAATAATAGTAGTGGTAAGAACATTCAGGTGTTTCTATTTTTGTAACTTATTGGCTGGCGATTACAAGATTGATATATTATTTATTTTCTCTGCTTGCACTGGGAGTGAGACAGTCTCACATTCTGAAAAATATTTTAGGACTGCATTGAGGAACGCCTAAACAAACTAAACACCCTTGTAACTTTACATTTTGATTCATATTCATAAACTGTTATGTAGTGTAAAGTCTGTTTTTAATTCTTTAATTCTTCAGGTTATAAATGATCTGAATGTCTCAATTTTATGACAGGTCAAAATTTATTCTATTTTTTCATGTCCTATTATACCACACAAATTAACAGCAAAAACAAAAATAAACCAGCAGCGACAAAATCAACAAATGTCAGGCGAAATAAATAAAAAAACAATGACTGCATAAGTTCAGCCCTCCAGCGTGAAGACAAATGAAACTCATCCCTCTTTTTTTTCTCCTGTATCAATAGTATCATGAAATAAGTTGATTCAAATACAAGTACATTGTGTTTAGATTTAGAGATTATAGGTGAGACTTATTCAGTATCATATATCTGACTAAGGACTTGTTTCTATTGTGTTATACATTCTCATATAGTATGAACAAAATCCCTGTTCAAGTTCAATGCATGTAAGAATAAAACAAACAAAATACAAATTAATATTTAAAAACAAGACAGAGAAGCACGTTGTACACTGTGGCAGTAGCAGCATAGTGATCTTCCTGTTTAGACATTTCATCTAGTTAGAAAGCAGGTAAACGCCAATTTTTGCAAGAAGCTCAAGCAAGTTAAATAATGATTCATCAAACTATGATTAATGATGACTGGCGATAAGATCAAGATGAGGAGATGGTGGATATTGACAAATTTGAGTTAATGTATTGCTGCAATAGAATTTTAATACTAGTACTAGTACATGTAGAACATTTTATAGTAGAACCCGTCACTCAGAAAAGCTAATTAACCTTGTTAAAGGGTAATTAATTGCCTTTTTCAGTTTCAGCATAGACACCAACATTAACACATGCACTATTGCGGTATGGTCATTTTGGAACATCCATAGGAATGTGATGTCTATAGTATACAAACATGTCATTATATACTTTATATATACATGCATGATATAAATTTATAATACTTGTATGTAAAATGTAAAATATAGTTTACAAACTGTAATGAGCATTCCATAGTCATAAATAGGGTAATATGTTTACCCTATCCTTGCAACATATGAGTTGTATGAGTCTATAGACTGAAGCATTGTATTACATGAACACTACTATTAGTGAATTGCCTAGTGATTAGGCTACAGGATTTGGGATAGGAGTGCTGGTTTTTGGAATCCTGGCGATGCTGATGCTAGGTCCAAAGTTGAGTTGGAAAAGAAACTTAAAATACATTCCCCTATGCGACCCATATGTAAGTGAGTGTATGTACCAGCATCATGTGTAAACATGCAACAGGGCAGTGTCCTGTCCAGGAGGGGGAGTTTTTTTATTATCCCCGATTGTGCTTTACACTGTAGAAACTGGGATAATTCTGGATCTCTAGGCTGTGACTGGTCTGTATTCAATTTAATTTAATGAAGCTGTCACTGTCAGTATCTGTCCTCGCATCTCGTACTTTTGTCACTTCTGTACTATCCAGTCTCAAAGAGATATATTGGGTTTTAACCTTCCCCTCATTAGTTCTGTCAATGCATGCACGCTGGATATATCATTTATCAGCTTCTCAATGAGTCCATCTCATCCAATTGTCAATAATGCCCGCTAAAGTGTATTGATAAATTAACAGTCAATCATAGCCATTGATGATTTCTCTGGGTGTCAAATGGAGAGAGACTTTGGAACTTTGTCCAAAGAATAGCATCCAACTATAGTGTCGATGTCGTAGTTGTAAAGATGCATGTACATTGTATTAGTTGTGAAGAAATATACAGAAAGCGCTACGGCTGAATAACTCTGGAACTACTTTCATTCTCAAATCATCAGAGGCATTGAAAACTACCATCCATATAAGAAAAGCAGAAAACTGTTACCTCCCTTCCCTAGTTAAACAACCAAATATGACGACTACGGACATAAAGAAAATTATACAGTCAAGCAAAGATCAGCATAAACTGGATGGCCTACCTAGACTTTCAACGACACCAATAGTAAATGAGAAATGCAGAATTTGAATTCACAAATGGATCATTCTCAGGGGACAAAGAAAAAAATACAAAACCATTTCCGAGATATAATGATAATAAATCTTTATTGTCCTTTTCAGGCAATTCATGTTAAGTTCACATAAATCATTTTACACTTCACAATCCACATAACAAAGCGAACTAAGGGTGATAATAATGACGATGGTAAAAAACAACGACAACAAAACAAAAAACAAAAAAACAACAAAGATAGCAATGACAACAACAAAAGTTAATCATAATAATAGTGGTGAACATAGTAGTCGCAGAAGTAGTACTAGCATTCGTAATATTTCTAGTAGTTGCCAACATTATAATAGATGGTGAAATGAACAGGCAAAAATATCATAATAATATAAGTAAAAGTAGATACAGAAAATAATTACACAATTTGAGGATTTACATTTCCTCTCCTTCTCTCTCTCTCTCTCTCTCTCTCTCTCTCTCTCTCTCTCTCTCTCTCTCTCTCTCTCTCTCTCTCTCTCTCTCTCTCTCTCTCTCTCTCTCTCTCTCTCTCTCTCAAACCAGCATTCCATCATCAACCAAGACAACCATGATAATGATATTATAATATTGTCAATGTTCTGCAGAGAGGCAACTTAGTAACAGCAATAGATGTGCATTGTCTTATCAGATTTACTAGTCTATGTGTTAGATCAATAGGAAATATTTTGACTTATAATTTTACTTCATTTGCTTGTTTCGACATTACAGTGTTGATAAATTTTATGCAGTAGGGGACAAATGTAGCTTTATGTCGGTTGGTTCTACACCGAGATTCTCTATATCTTCTGCCGGATGGAAGTAACATAAATTCACTGTTCAGAGGGTGTTTTACTTCATCAATAATTGAAAGGATTTTCTTTCTACAGCTTTTTTATAGCACTGCTCCACGCTTTGCAATTTCTCATTGACTATATTTCCTGATTCTTTTACCAATCTTTGTAACTTATTTTCTGCCTTACACCACACCCTCCATACCATACAGTAATGCCAAAAGTTATGATACTCAACAATAACGATTGAAATATTTGTTTCATGGTACTTTTGCTTGTACCAAAGACTCGTAATTTTCTGAGAATGTACAACCGATGTGAAGCTTTCTTAATGATATTTTCTACATGAATATTGAAAGTTAGAGTTGTTGATTAAAAATACCAAGATACTTAAATTCTTCGACTATTTCAACGTCTTGGAGATGTATTTCAACTCGCTTTATATCTTTGGTAATGCATTTTGAATTAAATTTTGCTCTTTTGTTTTTTAAGGCATTGAGCTGCAGATCATTTTGTACACACCAACTTTGAAATTTCGATTTGATCAAAGTAGTGAGCGTCCGATTCATTGTTTTAAAGTAAAAAGCGTGATGATATTGGAGTCTCTCCACTTATGGACAACGATGAAACTATTGACACTCTCCACAACGAGAGTCAAGCCAAAGCCTAATAAAATCTTTGACCAGTTCAAATCAACATTCAATTCGATGGATATTGAAAGTGAAATGACCAATGAACATCAAAATCAGTAAATGGGAGTGAAAAACTATTGAAAGACATCGACACAGCAAAAACCACAGGCCCTTATCAACATCCCAAACCAGATCCTGTAAAGAATGTGCAAACATAATCGCTCCCGAACTTCCCCCTTATATTTCAAAGCTCCATAGATACTGGGCGAAAAAACCTGAGAGTAGTACATGTACTGGATGGAACATCATCAGAAAAGGCCCCCTGTTTCAGTAGTATAAGGTGTCCCACAAGGCACAGTTCTAGACCATGTTATGATCTTGTGTCCGTATAAAACTATAAATGATCTACCTGAAAGAATAACATCCCATGTGGAATTATTTAAATCGATTATCTAAAGTCAAGTCAAGATCATGTTATCCTGCAAGATCTTAACTCTTTAGAAAATGGACAAGAGTTTCAGGTAAACAGACTAATGTGCCCCCAAATGACAGATTTGAGCATACGGAAATATTGTCGCAAAAGGCGAGCTGTACCATTGAGATTCCATCTGAAGAAATTTGAGACATTGTCCAGAAGACTGGGTAAATCAAATCAAATTTCACTTTAGATCTACGTTGGACTATGGGGCCACAGTAAAAGGATCCATACATTGAAGAGGACATCAAAAGGCTAGAGAAAACCCAGCAAGGGAGTCTGTTGCATCACCGGGGACAAGCTCCTAGAACACCAGGCTGCATTATACAAATACTCCAAGATCAAAACCTCCCTGACCTTAAAGATCGAAGAATACAGCCTAGACTAGCATTCATGTTTAAATTTGTCAGAGGAATGACTCCATCAATTCCCCCAGGAAACTCCTAGTTCCAAATCGCCCTCGTGCCCCATCAAAGCATGGAAATTTGAAAAACCACATAACGAATTACGTAATGAGCCCTTCGTCACACACAACACAGATTGCTACACAATGCCATCATCCCATACAAACAACTAAAGAAACTATTTCTTCATCCGTATCACCATTGGGTGGGGGACTGGAATCATCTCGATGATCATACCATCAACTCTACATCGATTGAAATGTTCAGAGAAAGGCTGTTACTAATGTCACGTTTATAAACTGTCCACTGTTATTACGTTATTATTGGATTCTACGACGTATAATTCAGATTCAGAGTAAATAGAAGCACTGGAGTTATCTCTATGGATAATACGGCGATAATGAAAGGTAGGAACGAAATCAAGCCAACGATACTAATTAATACAAAGTATACACGTAGTACAGGGTATACATGTCCGTACTTCTAAAATGAAAAGCATGGCCTTGACCAAACATTGACATGAAAAAATTCGTGTTATGTCAAAAAAGAGAAAGAAATGACAAGATAGGCAAACAGACAGATAGAATAAGACAGGAGACGGAAAGAGAGGCAGACATGTTGATAATGGAGACACAAAGAGAAGGCAGAGCGATTGTCTGTAATGTGTGACAGAGAATTTAAATGATCAGTCTGGGAGAGGTTAAGAAAATGCAACTTTCAAAGGGAAGAAAAATAAATAAGCGAGGTATGAATGAAGCAAATAAGACAAACGTCGGGGTCGCAAATTTAATAATCATGCACAATTACGCTGATGTAATATACATATTAAATTAGTTCTACCATTTGGTTAGACCCTCCAAAGTTTAATTTTATCATGGTAGTAATGCATGAAGAAGTGTTAGTATAATTAAGTGCGATTATCTGCACTTCATGAGTTTTTATTGAAGCGTTTGTTTTTTTTTTGGGACGTGTTGCTTTTCTTTTCCTTTTCTCTTTTTTCTTTCATTTTTTCATTTTTTTGTTTGTTTTTACTTTAGGATATTGTCTTGTCGGATTTCATTTTTCTTGTAATGCTAATAATTGTGAGAATGTGATGCTTGTATGGAGTGACTCCAAGGCAGCTATATTTAGAAGCATGATAACCAGTTTCTCTCATTATATCTACAATCGAGGTCAAGATCATTCGTTGGACGTCGACATGAACGTGAAGCAAGATCATCATCATCAGTATTTGTGGCTTGCGATATTCAGCATGTTTCCGACCAACCCTCTACGCATTGTTCTGTCTTTAGCGCTTCTTGTAAAATCCGAGTTAGTGGTGATATCGGGCGTGTTTGTCTTAACGCCGTTACGTATGTGGTGCGTTGTCTGCCATGAGCTGTTGTCCCTTCTATGAATCCAAATGTTGCTAGTTTTTCTAGCCCCTTTTGTCTCCACACATGGCCAAAAACAAATCTCATTTCCTTTCTTGATGTTCTTTATAAGTTTTCTTTCTTTTCCAATTTTCACCTAGAACTTCCATCCCTGTTACTTTTTCCTGTCAGGGAATTTTCAATATTCTTTTATACTCTCTTTCAAATGCGTCTAAACGTTGCGACATTGTGCATCTAAAGTCCACGTTTCGCATGTATATAAAAGCGTGGAAAAGACATAATATGTCTGCGCTGTTTGTAATTTCGTGTCTGTTTTCAGTTTTGAATTGGAGACAACAGCTCTAATATGGTGCAATGTCTGTTTTGCTATTGCTGTTCGTTGCCTTATTCCGGTGGTGTCTTTGCAGTTGTTTGTTATGATTGCGCCGAGGTATTTAAACTTTTGTTACTTGTGTTATAGTTTCTCCTCTGCTTGTTAAATTCAAGGACATGTTGTCATCTTGATTACAAGTTACATGCATTCTGCCTTTTTTATGTTCAGTAACAATGAAGCAAGAAACTGAAATCACGAAGGGCCTATAAACACGCCCCTTGAGCATGTCGCACTTCTCACATTTCCACGTGGTAATACGGTAATGTTAACACAAATGTTGTAAGTTTATCATAAATCTCCAAAACGGGTAGAGTTTGTATCCTCTTAGGTCTAAAATATTCGCTTGCACAAGTTATCCCCAATCCCCATTAGTTCAAGGGCACACTCAAACTATCATACTACAACTACTCAGTAAATAAAGCAAACAGAACGATAATAAGATGATTAGAAATTAATACATGTACAATGTAGATACACTGGCACAGTGTCGGGTTTTTTCCCAACGTCGTACTCTTAGAAATGGACGTCTCTCTTCTTTCCTCACTTGACAGGTGTGAATGAGTACCCAGCTATAGGTAGAGAAATATCTTGTCAGAGTGTTAGTATGAAAAAACAACAGGCTTGTGTACTGTATGCTCCCCGGGAGTTGAGAAAGACTGACTGAAATGGTCTACTAAATATGATGTACAGTCGGACAGCCTACGCTTGTGCAGGAATACGGACTATAAATCCATTTTTATCTTTTAATCAGCGTCTCAAAATTAAGGGGATCTTCGCTAACGTACCCGACTTATTTAAAAGTTGTTTTTTTTATAAAAAAATAATTGGATCATATTGTGTTTGAAAGTGAGAAGGTCTTGTCATTGTATTGAGGAGTCAATTAACGTTACGTCAAAAGAGGTGCTTTGTGACGTATCAACTTGATGCACACAAGTACCGGTACCCGAATGATATATACGCACATACTACACACAGTCACTGTCACTGTTTCCGAGCAGCTATGAGTAATTTAATTTTGTAACGCAAAGCAATGACAACGTGGTCAAATGAAAACCTTCATAATTTCATTGAATCACAAAATAGATCAAAAGAATGTCTGGCGCATTAAGTCTAATATTTACTCATAATAAAGACTATTCTAATAAACTAGAGAAGAAAAAAAACATACGTTATGCGGAACTAATCACTCACATGCATCAAATCGAGCCGTTAGTAAACAAGGATCTATATTGATCTAGTTATAAAAAAATAGGTATAAAAATCTCTGAAATTGATTTAGAAAAGAATTAAAAATGGCAGAAAAGGAATATTGCTTTAGATACACATTTAAGTGTGTAGATCGACGCAAGCTGTAAAACAGGAATGATCGGTCTATTATTGAGATAACCAAGCGGCATCCTTTTAGATACATCATTCTATATGATCTGTCGCTAAGTGTGTTGGGGGCTTTAGCCATGGCAGGTATTTCCCTTTGTGTCCAAATACATTGTATCATTATGTATGATTCATTAGCCTATTTTTCAGTGACCTTATTTACCCATTTATTTACATAATTCAACTAATTATCCCTCACATGGGGTTAATCAAAAATCCCTCCGCATGGCAACAGTCAACAATGGCCGTTTTCACAAGGATATCCCCAAACCGGAAGAGTTTCTCTCACGCGTTGAGGCATGCACATTGTACTGATAAAAGAAAAGGAAAGAAAGAAGATAGAAATATTAGGATGCGCTGAATAAGAAGGGGGAAATAAAGAGACGTTGAAACAGAGAGAAAATGTCAACCACGATGATTCATCGCCACCTGTAACGCCTTACAGCACGACATCTATAATAAATATACTTTCATTATATTTCTGATGCAAATGATAATTCTATTTTGGGCGTTTGCTTGTCGACTTGTCCGATTTTACTGACATGGCCCTTTGCACAGTCAACATCTTGGTGTTTAATGAATCACCAGTTACCAAGATGTCAAATCTGAGTTTCTAAGAAACTTGAGGTTTTCCCAGTAAAATCTACACAACTGTCCAGAATACCTAATCCTATCGCAGACGGACGATAAAAAAAGTCCCGTGTGCAGATCATAACACTCTGTGCACGTTAAAGATCCCTTAGCTGTCTGAGCATAACTAAATATCCTACGAAAAAAACCCGAGATCACTTTAGTTGTGGACGTGGGTAGACTTCAATCAAATCAAACTCTCAAAACTCTAACTCTAAGAAACTGGAGGCGGAGTGTGTGGGAAAAAAGACAACACAATATAAAACACAAAACAACAACAACCCCAAAACCCACCAGACAAATATTTCAATTTCAGACAGTTATTGCCGCTCTGGAGATTTCAACCGCTGACCAAAGGCTTCTACAACTGGCATTCAATTGTCCTGAAAGTGAATGCAGCTTTTCTCCAGGTAGATTGCATCGCGTTAGTAAAG
>JAXRKP010000619.1:25000-27500 GCA_037039925.1 Doris montereyensis | reverse complement strand
CAATGTTTCTGCATTATTGCCTACTCTAGCATTTAAATCTTCTAAAACCATTATTTCCTGTTTGGGTTCTAAATTCTCTGCAGCTCTTTGTAAACTGTTCCTTTTTCTTCTTTAGTGGCTCTTCGTTTGGTCTATAAGCTATTAGTAATTTAATTTCTCTATCTTTTTTTTTTTTTTTTACCTCTAATAACCTTGACCTAATAAATTTCCAACTTTCCTATACCATTTCACGTCTTTTATGGATTAAGAGGCTACTCCTGCTCTAGCTCTTTACATCTACTCATGAGCAGATTAAAGTATGATTTAGTCCTACATTTTCTATTCCTTGTCATTTTTTGTTTGTTTCTGTGATAGCCAAATTATCTACTTTGAATATTTCTAATTCTTCAACTAATATCTCTCTTTTTCACTTCTTTCCTTAACATCCATGTTCCAGAAATCAAAGTCCGTGTTCATTTGCAGGATCGTCTTTTGAAGTTCAGTCAGGATTATCTTTGTGTCCCTGAATCATTTTGTTTTAGGTAAACAGTTAGTTAGCCCATTACACCCTAGCTAGGTAGTGGAGCTGCCACCTTGGAGCCCCCTTACCGGGCCTTGGTTTTGATTCTTTGTCGGGTTTGACTCATTTGGCCTTTGGTCAGCTTACACCGGCCTGCAAGGCGGCATGTTTTCATTTTCTGTCGGGGTTAAGTCCCTAGCCTTTAGTAAGCCAAGCCCCTCTCGCAAGGCAGCAGGAGACTCATGGAGGGTGGGGCTGTTAAGTCCCCGTACAGGTGCAAATATCTTCCCACTGGTGGGTGATTATTATTATGATAATAATTATTATAATAATAATAATATTAGTAATAATAATAATCGTAATAATAATAATAATAATAATAATAATAATAATAATAATAATAATAATAATAATAATAATAATAATAATAATGATAATAATGCTCATAATGATAATGATTATTACTACTTATTATTATTATAATAATTATTATCATAATAATAATCACCTCACCAGTGGAAGATGTTTGCACTTGTAATGGGACTTAACAGCCCCACCTCCATGAGTCTCCTGCTGCCTTGCGAGCGGGGCTTGGCTTACCAAAGCGCCAGGGGGACTTAACCCTGACAGAAAATGAAAACATGCTTCGCCTTGCAGGCCGGTGTGTTTTATCTCAAAGGCCAAATGAGTCAAACCTGACAAAGAATCAAAACCAAGGCCCGGTAAGGGGGCTCAAGGTGGCAGCCTCATCTACCTAGCTTAGGTGTAATGGGCTAACTAACTGTTTACCTAAAACAAGTGATTCAGGGACACAAAGATAATCCTGACTGAACTTCAAAAGACGATCCTGCAAATGAACACGGACTTTGATTTCTGGAACATGGGATGTTAAGGAAAGAAGTGAAAAAGAGATAGAGTTAGTTGAAGAATTAGAAATATTCAAAGTAGATAATTTGGCTATCACAGAAACAAACAAAAACTGACAAGGAATAGAAAATGTAGGACTAAATCATACTTTAATCTGCTCATGAGTAGATATAAAGAGCTAGAGCAGGAGTAGCCTCTTAATCCATAAAAGACGTGAAATGGTATAGGAAAGTTGGAAATTTATTAGGTCAAGGTTATTAGAGGTAAAAAAAAAAAGATAGAGAAATTAAATTACTAATAGCTTATAGACCAAACGAAGAGCCACTAAAGAAGAAAAAGGAACAGTTTACAAAGAGCTGCAGAGAATTTAGAACCCAAACAGGAAATAATGGTTTTAGAGATTTAAATGCTAGAGTAGGCAATAATGCAGAAACATTGGCCAAGGAGTCACAGATAAAGAAGGAGAGACAACAACTCCAAATTGAAAGTGACTATAGACTTTTACCTATTCACAAATATACAAGAATGAATGAAGAAAGGGGTATGAGTCCACCAGACTACGTAATAGTTAGCAGTTCCTTTTTTACAGTACAATGGATGCAAGAGTTAACAGTAGGAGTTGAAATATAAATTTTAGTGATCACCTGGAGACTGCAAATGAGATTACTACTGAGGAAAGAGAATGAAAACGAAAAGAACGAAAGCTACTAAACTAAAAAATGGGGAAAACTACAGATACAAAATCAGAAACAACAATAAAAGATCAAACCAAAACTAAGATAGAAATAAATCAACTCAGATGGTTTAGGCATAAACAGAATGAACGAAAAAAAAAAATAATAGGTAGAATACTATACAATGCTAAAACCCTAGGTAAAAGACCAAAAGGCAGACCTCGGAGAAAATGGGATGAAGATATAAAAGAGACACTTAAGCAAAGAAATTGAACCTTCACAGAAGGATACAAAAATGTCAGGACAGAGTAGCCTGGTGAAAAATCGTTTGGGGTACCAAAAAAATCAATAAGTAAATTAATAGATAAATAAGTATATGAGTAAGCAAATAGATAAACAAATAAATAGATACAATGACTATAATAATAAGATTGAATCAGGTTGGGAACAGAGTATCCTC
>JAXRKP010000619.1:0-12500 GCA_037039925.1 Doris montereyensis | reverse complement strand
TACCTATTTTTTTATAACTAGATCAATATAGATCCTTGTTTACTAACGGCTCGATTTGATGCATGTGAGTGATTAGTTCCGCATAACGTATGTTTTTTTTCTTCTCTAGTTTATTAGAATAGTCTTTATTATGAGTAAATATTAGACTTAATGCGCCAGACATTCTTTTGATCTATTTTGTGATTCAATGAAATTATGAAGGTTTTCATTTGACCACGTTGTCATTGCTTTGCGTTACAAAATTAAATTACTCATAGCTGCTCGGAAACAGTGACAGTGACTGTGTGTAGTATGTGCGTATATATCATTCGGGTACCGGTACTTGTGTGCATCAAGTTGATACGTCACAAAGCACCTCTTTTGACGTAACGTTAATTGGACTCCTCAATACAATGACAAGACCTTCTCACTTTCAAACACAATATGATCCAATTATTTTTTTTTAAAAAAAACAACTTTTAAATAAGTCGGGTCAATCTCAAAGATCCTTAATTTTGAGACGTCTGATTAAAAGATAAAAATGGATTTATAGTCCGTATCACTGCACAATTGCAGGCTCACTGACTTTACATCATTTATTCTAGTAGACCATTTCAGTCAGTCTTTCTCAACTCCCGGGGGGGGAGCATACAGTACACAAGCCTTGTTAGGCTTTTCATAGTAACACTCTAACAAGATATTTCTCTACCTATAGCTGGGTACTCATTCACACCTAAGTCAAGTGAGGAAAGAAGAGTGACGTCCATTTCCTAAGAGTACGACGTTGGGAAACCCGACACTGTGCCAGTGTATCTACATTGTACATGTATTAATTTCTAATCATCTTATTATCGTTCTGTTTGCTTTATTTACTGAGTAGTTGTAGTATGATAGTTTGAGTGTGCCCTTGAACTAATGGGGATTGGGGATAACTTGTGCAAGCGAATATTTTAGACCTAAGAGGATCAAACTCTACCCGTTTTGGAGATTTATGATAAACTTACAACATTTGTGTTAACATTACCGTATTACCACGTGGAAATGTGAGAAGTGCGACATGCTCAAGGGGCGTGTTTATAGGCTCTTCGTGATTTCAGTTTCTTGCTTCATTGTTACTGAACATAAAAAAGGCAGAATGCATGTAACTTGTAATCAAGATGACAACATGTCCTTGAATTTAACAAGCAGAGGAGAAACTATAACACAAGTAACAAAGTTTAAATACCTCGGCGCAATCATAACAAACAACTGCAAAGACACCACCGGAATAAGGCAACGAACAGCAATAGCAAAACAGACATTGCACCATATTAGAGCTGTTGTCTCCAATTCAAAAACTGAAAACAGACACGAAATTACAAACAGCGCAGACATATTATGTCTTTTCCACGCTTTTATATACATGCGAAACGTGGACTTTAGATGCACAATGTCGCAAACGTTTAGACGCATTTGAAATGCGGATGTATAAAAGAATATTGAAAATTCCCTGACAGCAAAAGTAACAAACATGGAAGTTCTAGTGAAAATTGGAAAAGAAAGAAAACTTATAAAGAACATCAAGAAAAAGGAAAATGAGATTTGTTTTTGGCCATGTGTGAGACAAAAGGGGCTAGAAAAAACTAGCAACATTTGGATTCATAGAAGGGACAACAGCCATGGCAGACAACGCACCACATACGTAACGGCGTTAAGACAAAACACGCCCGATATCACCACTAACTCGGATTTTACAAGAAGCGCTAAAGACAGAACAATGCGTAGAGGGTTGGTCGGAAACATGTTGAATATCGCAAGCCACAAATACTGATGATGATGATCTTGTTTATACGTTCATGTCGACGTCCAACGAATGATCTTGACCTCGATTGTAGATATAATGAGAGAAACTGGTTATCATGCTTCTAAATATAGCTGCCTTGGAGTCACTCCATACAAGCATCACATTCTCACAATTATTAGCATTACAAGAAAAATGAAATCCGACAAGACAATATCCTAAAGTAAAAACAAACAAAAAAATGAAAATGAAAGAAAAAGAGAAAAGGAAAAGAAAAGCAACACGTCCCAAAAAAAAAAAAACAAACGCTTCAATAAAAACTCATGAAGTGCAGATAATCGCACTTAATTATACTAACACTTCTTCATGCATTACTACCATGATAAAATTAAACTTTGGAGGGTCTAACCAAATGGTAGAACTAATTTAATATGTATATTACATCAGCGTAATTGCAGCATGATTATTAAATTTGCGACCCCGACGTTTGTCTTATTTGCTTCATTCATACCTCGCTTATTTATTTTTTCTTCCCCCCCCTTTTTTCGTTCCATTTTCTTAACCTCTCCCAGACTGATCATTTAAATTCTCTGTCACACATTACAGACAATCGCTCTGCCTTCTCTTTGTGTCTCCATTATCAACATGTCTGCCTCTCTTTCCGTCTCTGTCTTATTCTATCTGTCTGTTTGCCTATCTTGTCATTTCTTTCTCTTTTTTGACATAACACGAATTTTTTCATGTCAATGTTTGGTCAAGGCCATGCTTTTCATTTTAGAAGTACGGACATGTATACCCTGTACTACGTGTATACTTTGTATTAATTAGTATCGTTGGCTTGATTTCGTTCCTACCTTTCATTATCGCCGTATTATCCATAGAGATAACTCCAGTGCTTCTGGCCTTACTCTGAATCTGAATTATACGTCGTAGAATCCAATAATAACGTAATAACAGTGGACAGTTTATAAACGTGACATTAGTAACAGCCTTTCTCTGAACATTTCAATCGATGTAGAGTTGATGGTATGATCATCGAGATGATTCCAGTCCCCCACCCAATGGTGATACGGATGAAGAAATAGTTTCTTTAGTTGTTTGTATGGGATGATGGCATTGTGTAGCAATCTGTGTTGTGTGTGACGAAGGGCTCAATTACGTAATTCGTTATGTGGTTTTTCAAATTTCCATGCTTTGATGATGCACTTGGGGCGATTTGGAACTAGGAGTTTCCCTGGGGGAATTGATGGAGTCATTCCTCTGACAAATTTAAACATGAATGCTAGTCTAGGCTGTATTCTTCGATCTTTAAGGTCAGGAGGTTTTGATCTTGGAGTATTTGTATAATGCAGCCTGGTGTTCTAGAGCCGTAATCCCCGGTGATGCAACAGACTCCCTGTCGCTGGGTTTTCTCTAGCCTTTTGATGTCCTCTTCAATGTATGGATCCCACACTGTGGCCCCATAGTCCAACGTAGATCTAAAGTGAAATATGCATTTCGTCTGCAGTCTATGGGACAATGTCTCAAATTTCTTCCGAGGAAGCCAATGGTACAGCTCGCCTTTTGCGACACAATTATTTCCGTATGCTCAAAATCTGTCATTTGGGGGCATTGAAGCGTTTACCCCAAACTCTTGTCCATTTTTCTAAAGAGTTAAGATCTTGCAGGATAACATGATCTTGACTTGACTGGATAACTACGGTAAATAATTACACATGGGATGTTATTCTTTCAGGTAGATCATTTATAGTTTTATACGACACAAGATCAGGACATGGTCTAGAACTGTGCCTTGTGGGACACCTTGTGCTACTACTGCTACAGGGGCCTTTTCTGATGATGTTCCATCCAGTACATGTACTACTCTCATTTTTTTCCAGTATCTATGGAGCTTTGAAATATAAGGGGAAGTGGGAGCGATTATGTTTGCACATTCTTTAAGGATCTGGTTTGGGATGTTGTAAGGGCCTGTGGTTTTTGCTGTGTCGATGTCTTTCAATAGTTTTGCTACTCCCATTTACTGATTTTGATGTTCGAATTGGTCATTTCACTTTCAATATCCATCGAATTGAATGTTGATTTGAACTGGTCAAAGAGTATTCAGGCTTTGGCTTGACTCTCGTTGTGGAGAGTGTCAATAGTTTCATCGTTGTCCATAAGTGGAGAGACTCCAATATCATCACGCTTTTTACTTTAAAACATATAATCGGACGCTCACTACTTTGATCAAATCGAAAATTTCAAAAGTTGGTGTGTACAAAATGATCTGCAGCTCAATGCCTTAAAAAACAAAAGAGCAAAATTTTAATTCAAAATGCATTACCAAAGATATAAAGCGAGTTGAAATACATCTCCAAGACGTTGAAATAGTCGAAGAATTTAAGTAGCTTGGTATTTTAATCAACAACTCTCTAACTTTCAATATTCATGTAGAAAACATCATTAAGAAAGCTTCACATCGGTTGTACATTCTCAGAAAATTACGAGTCTTTGGTACAAGCAAAAGTACCATGAAACAAATATTTCAATCGTTATTGTTGAGTATCATAACTTTTGGCATTACTGTATGGTATGGAGGGTGTGGTGTAAGGCAGAAAAATAAGTTACAAAGATTGGTAAAAGAATCAAGAAATATAGTCAATGAGAAATTGCAAAGCGTGGAGCAGTGCTATAAAAAAGCTGTAGAAAGAAAATCCCTTTCAATTATTGATGAAGTAAAACACCCTCTGAACAGTGAATTTATGTTACTTCCATCCGGCAGAAGATATAGAGAATCTCGGTGTAGAACCAAAAACCGACATAAAGCTACATTTGTCCCCTACAGCATAAAATTTATCAACACTGTAATGTCGAAACAAGCAAATGAAGTAAAATTATAAGTCAAAATATTTCCTATTGATCTAACACATAGACTAGTAAATCTGATAAGACAATGCACATCTATTGCTGTTACTAAGTTGCCTCTCTGCAGAACATTGACAATATTATAATATCATTATCATGGTTGTCTTGGTTGATGATGGAATGCTGGTTGAGAGAGAGAGACAGTAGAGAGAGAGAGAGAGAGAGAGAGAGAGAGAGAGAGAGAGAGAGAGAGAGAGAGAGAGAGAGAGAGAGAGAGAGAGAGAGAGAGAGAGAGAGAGAGAGAGAGAGAGAGAGAGAGAGAGAGAGAGAGAGAGAGAGAGAGGAGAGAGAGGAGAGAGAGAGAGAGAGAGAGAGAGAGAGAGAGAGAGAGAGAGAGAGAGAGAGAGAGAGAGAGAGAGAGAGAGAGAGAGAGAGAGAGAGAGAGAGAGAGAGAGAGAGAGAGAGAGAGAGAGAGAGAGAGAGAGAGAGAGAGAGAGAGAGAGAGAGAGAGAGAGAGAGAGAGAGAGAGAGAGAGAGAGAGAGAGAGAGAGAGAGAGAGAGAGAGAGAAGAGAGAGGAAATGTAAATCCTCAAATTAGTCAAATTGTGTAATTATTTTCTGTATCTACTTTTACTTATATTATTATGATATTTTTGCCTGTTCATTTCACCATCTATTATAATGTTGGCAACTACTAGAAATATTACGAATGCTAGTACTACTTCTGCGACTACTATGTTCACCACTATTATTATGATTAACTTTTGTTGTTGTCATTGCTATCTTTGTTGGGTTTTTTTTTTTTTTTGTTGTTGTTGTTTGTTTTTTTACCATCGTCATTATTATCACCCTTAGTTCACTTTGTTATGTGGATTGTGAAGTGTAAAATGATTTATGTGAACTTAACATGAATTGCCTGAAAAGGACAATAAAGATTTATTATCATTATATCTCGGAAATGGTTTTGTATTTTTCTTTGTCCCCTGAGAATGATGTTATTTGTGAATATGGTAGTTTTCAATGCCTCTGATGATTTGAGAATGAAAGTAGTTCCAGAGTTATTCAGCCGTAGCGCTTTCTGTATATTTCTTCACAACTAATACAATGTACATGCACTTTACAACTACGACATCGACACTATAGTTGGATGGGCTGTCTGGACAAAGTTCCAAAGCTCTCCCTGACACCCAGAGAAATCATCAATGGCTATGATTGACTGTTAATTTATCAATACACTTTAGCGGGCATTATTGACAATTGGATGAGATGGACTCATTGAGAAGCTGATAAATGATATATCCAGCGTGCATGCATTGACAGAACTAATGAGGGGAAGGTTAAAACCCAATATATCTCTAATGAGACTGGATAGTACAGAAGTGACAAAAGTACGAGATGCGAGACAGATACTGACAGTGACAGCTGGCATTAAATTAAATTGAATACAGACCAGTCACAGCCTAGAGATCCAGAACTTATCCCAGTTTCTACAGTGTAAAGCACAATCGGGGATAATAAAAAAACTTCCCCTCCTGGACAGGACACTGCCCTGTTGCATGTTTACACATGATGCTGGTACATACACTCACTTACATATGGGTCGCATAGGGGAATGTATTTTAAGTTTCTTTTCCAACTCAACTTTGACCTAGCATCAGCATCGCCAGGATTCGAACCCAGCACCTCCTATCCCAAATCCTGTAGCCTAATCACTAGGCAATTCACTAATAGTAGTGTTCATGTAATACAATGCTTCAGTCTATAGACTCATACAACTCATATGTTGCAGTGATAGGGTAAACATATTACCCTATTTATGCACTATGGAATGCTCATTACAGTTTGTAAACTATATTTTACATTTTACATACAAGTATTATAAATTTATATCATGCATGTATATATAAAGTATATAATGACATGTTTGTATACTATAGACATCACATTCCTATGGATGCTCCCCGAATGACGCATACCGCTAATAGTGCATGTGTTAATGTTGGTGCTATGCTGAAACTGAAAAAGGCAATTAATTACCCTTTAACAAGGTTAATTAGCTTTTCTGAGTGACGTGTTCTACTATAAAATGTTCTACATGTACTAGTACTAGTATTAAAAATTTATTGCAGCAATACATTAACTCAAATTTGTCAATATCCACCATCTCCTCATCTTGATCTTATCGCCAGTCATCATTAATCATAGTTTGATGAATCATTATTTAACTTGCTTGAGCTTCTTGCAAAAATTGGCGTTTACCTGCTTTCTAACTAGATGAAATGTCTAAACAGGAAGATCACTATGCTGCTACTGCCACAGTGTACAACGATTTCTGTCTTGTTTTTAAATATTAATTTGTATTTTGTTTGTTTATTCTTACATGCATTGAACTTGAACAGGGCATTCGTTGTTCATACTATATGAGAATGTATAACACAATAGAAACAAGTCCTTAGTCAGATATATGATACTGAATAAGTCTCACCTATAATCTCTAAATCTAAACACAATGTACTTGTATTTGAATCAACTTATTTCATGATACTATTGATACAGGAGAAAAAAGAGGGATGAGTTTCATTTGTCTTCACGAGGAGGGCTGAACTTATGCAGTCATTGTTTTTTATTTATTTCCCTGACATTTGTTGATTTTGTCGCTGCTGGTTTATTTTTGTTTTTGCTGTTAATTTGTGTGGTATAATAGGACATGAAAAAATAGAATAAATTTTGACCTGTCATAAAATTGAGACATTCAGATTCATTAAATAATTTCCTGAAGAATTAAAGAATTAAAAACAGACTTTACACTACATAACACCTTATGAATATGAATCAAAATGTAAAGCTACAAGGGTGTTTAGTTTGTTTAGGTATGCCCTCAATGCAGTCCTAAAATATTTTTCTGTAGAATGTGAGACTGTCTCACTCAGTGCAAGCAGAGAAAATAAATAATATATCAATCTTTGTAATCGCTAGCCAATAAGTTACAAAAATAGAAACACCTTGAATGTTCTTACCACTACTATTATTACACGTATTTTTATTTTCTGTCATTATCATCACTGGTGGTCATCCTGTTCCTTCTCCTCTTGTTATTATAATAATCATCACAATTTTATCATCACTATTATAAGAATGATTATTCGCAAGAGTATATGGTAGTAGTAGTACGACATGTAGTAGTTATACTGCATTTGTAACAGTATTATTATTTATGAAGAATGATGTAAAGTATTTTATTATTTGATTTTGATTTACCCACATCCACAACTAAGGTGATTTCTGGGTTTTTGGTAGGATTTTTAATTTTATCGGCACTGCCTTGTAAACAGCCAAGGAATCTTTGTGTACACAGAGTGTTGTGATCTGCACATGGAACCTATCGGAAACTAGATGTCGTTCCATCTATCTGGACCAGGGGGTAGCTATTACTTGAAGACACTCAAGACACTCGAGAGCATTTTTCAACCGTCGGGGTGGGGGCTTGAACCCATGACCTTTTGATTGAGAGGCCGACACCTTGTCTCTCGACTACTGAGTCATGTGGAGTACTTACTGCCTTATTTTACTTTACTTGACTAAGGGATTCAGGCTCCACGCATAAGAGTTACATTACCACATTTCTGTTTCTCATTCAAGGGCAGATAATTTTGCCCATTTAACACTTGGTCAACACCTTTTCTAAGGACATGGGCAAAGGGGCCAGAAATAATGGATGAGCAGGTGGATTGTTGTAGGTGGAAAGACTTGCCTGGGAGAGGAAAGATACAGTGAACTATGGTCACATATCAGTGTGAGTGAAAGCATAAACCTTCCTACTTCTATTACTATTAGCATTAGCTTTGTTAATCTTACTGGTATCACATGGACACGCTTTGTTTTGTCTTTGAAATTATTTTTGTTCCCTTTTCACTCCCCGAATTAAATGAAACAGATGAAGTGACAATGACTGAAGAATTCCACTTATCTATGCTTGAATGTGCTTTATACCTTAAACATGAACATGACATAATAATATACACGACATGAAAAAGACAAAGTGCAATCTGAATTTTATGATAACATAGCTGTATTATATAAAGTATAGATATAGTGATATAGTCAATAAATGCACAAACTTTCCGCAACTCCATGGTAGTAAAATTTTTAGATTTAGATGTATAATAAAAATTATAGCATTGAGTAAATACATCATTAATATCAACAAATTGATACAATGATAACAGTGACTGACAAATGAATGTGGGGGGAAAATAGAGAGCCAAAGCTGAGTTAGCAAACTGATAATCAAATAATTGAAATTATACAAAAGTGGAGAAGTGTAAGTCTAGGTATCACAACCAAAGATGTATTGCTTAAAAAAAGCTCACTAAAAAGTCTTAGAGCTTTAAAAAAACTTGCAATGACGGTTGTTTGACTTGTTTAAAACTCTCTTTTTTACACAGCTTTCATTGTTTTTTTTATTAATTACAACCATTGAGGAAATTTCTGTATTTATTCTCTAATTCAATTCAATATGGAAAAACTTTCATGGTAAGAGCCGGTATGTTTGCACCAATTCATAAGACTGAAAATATATGTTAAAAAAACCCAACCAAAAATACTTTAGGGTGCAAACAAGATTAAAGGCTTTTGAGCAAAAGATGCTACTTGTATAAATTGCTGAAACAAGTGTAAAGAGATACTTACGTTCTCTATTAATAAACGCATGCATAAAGATCACAAAAAGAAATAAATTCTCTTCACAGCAGCATCTTAATACAATAAGAAAGTTGAGTATATATATATGTATGTAAATCATAAAATACAATCCAATACCATGCATAACACAAGATTTTGTTAAACAAAAGATTACAAACATAAAATGGTAAATTTTTTATGCAAAGGAAGCAAATGAAGAAATTAAAATAAAGGAGAATCACAGTTGCCATATTTTTCACTCTTTTATTCTGGCACCAAGGCAGGACACAAGTAATACAGAGCAGGGGGTTTGTAACACTAAATGTGACAATATCATCAAGTGAAATCTTTCCCAGTCTCTTTTCCTTCTTTCAGTCAAAAGAATAAACAAAGAACAAACTCCACTTTTGAGTCAGTAGGCTTTCACAATCACCGGAAAGACTCACTAGTTCTAATTCCATAGTACAGTACAGCTAGAAGTGGGGAAGGTCACTGAAAAGGTAAAGACAAAGATGGATCTATAGTCTGTATCCCCACACAAGTGCTGATTCACCGAGTGTACATCATTTATCCCGCCGCAGGTCATGTCATTCAAAGTCTTCTCAACTCCCTAGGGACCATACAGTACAGTAGCCTATTAGGCACTTCGTATTAACACTCCGATAAGATCTTTTCTCTTACCAATAGCTGGGTACTTATTCAAACCTGAGTCAAGTGAGGAAACAGAGTGAAATAACTTTCCTAAGAAAAAAACATGGACGGATAACATTCATTCAAAGGCAGAAGAAACACCAGGCATCCAGATAAAAACAAACTACGTGTTAAAGTAAAAGTAAGTAAACAGGACTGAAAATCAACCAAAATGTCAACTTTGGCCCAACCAAAGTATCCATATCTTAATGGCTGGAAACAAGAGAACAGGAAAGTTAGAGATTGGTTAACGTTTATCATACAAGGCTGAGAAAAATACTTTTGAAAAGATTTTTGCTACATTGTATAAGAAATTTTATTAATACTTCTTATGTGCTATCAATCGAACACGATTGAGCTACTGGTAAATGACTGTAAAAAAATACATAGATTACTTTCAATACGAAATAAAAAATGAAAAAAAAATAAGAAAATGGTTTGACTGAGAAATGAGTGAAATATTTGTGCCCTCATCATAGTCATACATTTAAGAAAATACAATATTGTTAAGAAGAAAAGAGTATAATGAGTAGCTGTCAAGATTCCCCAATTAAACATGCAGATTGCCCTCAAATCAAAATGATAGAGTGAAATCAAGGATCTTTAAGGAGGGAACAAACATGAAAACGTTTTTTAAAAAATTAAAAATTTTAAATTGAAGAACTGAATTTTAACCAATGAAGGACAAGGCCAACAAAAATCAATCTCTGTTGGCACTAGGCAAGTTGGGGACAAAAGAAACAAAAGATGAGCCAGAAAGAATTATTCTTTCATGAAAAAAAAACATGATCAAATTCACTGTAGAGTATTAGAATAAATAAAGGCAAGGTCCATTGCTAAATAACATAAATTTGTTAAATTAAAATGATCACTAAGCCTCTGGGGAAAAAGTTGACATCACCTAGGAAATAGAGAAAAAAAGTCAAACAAGCAATAAAAACTACATAAAATATAAAACAAAGAAAGCAAAAACAAAAATATTTGCTGGCAAAGTGTAATTATGAGAAAATGAATGGTCAATGCAATTCCCAACTTCTTAAAATTTCATAATTTCATTATTTTAAAACCACTAGCATGACAACAAACTAAAAATTTTAACAACTCAAGAGCATCAATACTTCTTCCTTGGAGTATTGTTTTCCATGTGAGTTCATATGGGCAGCAGCAAAATAGGCAGTGCCCACTTTGCGATATTTGTCTTTACCAAAGCATGTACGGTCAGCTCAACCTCATACTCTCCCATTTGCACATCAACCTTATCGTCTCCATCTTTATCCAGCAACATACAGATGGTGTACGCTTTTACGATTTCAAATTCAGGGAAGATCCAAGAAAGACACTGCACATTGGCTTGGCCTTCTGACCTCCCTCCATGAACCAAACTGCCAAGAGACGAAGTATTTCATCGTCTGTGACCTGAATGAGGAATATAAAAGTATATGGTTAGCTTTGAAACGAAACCCAGTATTAATCATTTTCAAGACAATAATTACAAATCCCAATCAGTTCAATCAAACACAGAAAGAGGATAAAAGTTTAATATCAATAACTACTGCAAAACATTCACATAAAAAACCACAGATATTTATCAAATGCAGACTGTCGACAACTTGTAAAAACAACTCTCATGTTATACTCCACATCGTACATCGTCGATGAAATTGTCTATACACGTAAGTCAGCCTCACGTCATTTGACAGAAGCAAACCGTAATTGATCATCGAATAGGGCTGCAAACACGATGATATGCTTTAAGGATTACAATTTAATAACAACTTTAGTCTTTAGCACATGGTAAATGGAAATGATGAGTTGTGTACAAACGACTTACAAGGTTAGAGTTGAACTTTTTGAAAGATCTAAACAAGTAGATCTAAGTCCCCCTACTTGACGTACCAGGTTAGACCTAGGGCTTCCAAGGCAGTAAGACAAACCAACATCTGCATTTAGATCGTCCTGTACATTACCAGAGCCTTTCTATTGACTGTCATTGATTATTTATAAAAACACTAAAGAGGCGTGCATTGGATCATTTTAAGCACTAATCACATATCTCATATATTGTGGACATGTGTTAAGATAGTTTCCATAACATTATGAATTCCTTTTTATCTTTCATATTTTTACTAATTCTCATACTCACTGTCTCATCGTCTGAAATAACCATGGTAGTCAATGTTGCCATTCTTCTCTTGCTCATAGAACTGGATCCAATTGTGGAGGCCAATCATTTGCATCACCACGACTCTCTCCAACAAAAACGTGTTCAAAGCTTGAAGAGCCCCTTCACACTGGCAGTACGAAAACAAAGAACAATTCAGCATCTCAGATAAAATTTGTGACTCTTCCACAACTGAAAGACATGCATTTTGCAGACCTGCCTAGCTTCAACTTCAAAATTTAGTAACAGCTCTTTCCACTTTTTCGCATTTTCAAATGAAAATTAGTAAGAGTAAAAGCCTTGACCATTGAAGAATCTGGGTCTCAATATCAATCAAAAATAATGATTTAACGGTTTTAACGATAG
>JAXRKP010000618.1:252500-256864 GCA_037039925.1 Doris montereyensis | reverse complement strand
CAGAGGATTAAGATGATCGTAATATACAAAAGAATATATTGTTGAATATTTAAATTAAATTAACTTCTTTACACATTATCTCTGTTGTTTGTGTGTTTATTTGTTTGTTTATTTGTTTGTTTTTACCACAGCGTTCGAGGCACTGTATATAGCTATTCAGAGCTTGGAGATCAAAGTCCTTTGAGGTCAACCATTTCTGTGACGACCAGCGCAATGAGATTTCTAGCCGAGTTTTTATGGATCTTCCCGGCGTTCGAAACACGCCCTCTACCTGGGCGGCTCTTCTTTATCCGCGAAGTACGTCATCTCATTGGCTCATTTCCTTCACGAGGAATCGCAGTCTGGAGGTTTCTACAGTTATATTCCCCTCGGAGGAGTTTTGCTCAACGCTCCGTTCTTCGACCCAGTCAATCAGATCCGGGCTTTCGTGGACGCCATGTTCGACTTTGGTGCTCTGTCCTTCGCGGATAAGAGAAAGTACAAAGGTATCCTGACGCGTCTTCAAACAGACCCGCAAGCCTTGAAGTTGACATTTTCGACATTGATGAGGTCACTCCGACCTCCTCAAGTGAGTCATCTCCAACCTCGTCAATCACGTGACGGGCAATGACGTAAACGACGAATTAATCCAAGAGTACATGACGTCAGCACGGGTCAAAACGGCACTGCACATGTTGCGCCGTTCACGATTCTCAAACTTCAACATCGACGTCTACGACCAATTCAGCCGGGAATTCTTCTACCATTATAGATACGAATTGACGACGCTGTTGGAATCTTACAAGGTTTTGATTTATTCTGGAAATTACGACTTTTCCATGTCTAACAGCGGTCTGGAGAGGCATCCTCAAGCTACGTTGGTCCAAGCAGCACATGTACGGTAAAGCCACCAGGAATGCATGGATGAATTATGACAGGAAGTCGCTCAACGGATTCTACACCAAAGTCGGTCACTTTTGCCCGCGTTTGTTGTGCTGGGGCCGGTCAGTACGCAGCCCGTGACCGCCTGACGTCATGGAGCTACTGATCTCCAGATTTCGTGAACCATGGATGCGTCAACGACGCCATCTGGAAATAAAACACTTCTAGGACATGCTATTTTTAAAATCTTTTCTGTTACTTTTAAGTCCTTTATCGTTCATGCGCAAAAACTATAAGGAATTTGGGTTGTTTAGGCTCAGAAACTATAAGGAATTCTAAATTTGGGTTATTTAGGCTCAGAAACTTTAAGGAGTTCTAAATTTGAGTTGTTCAGATTCAGAAACTATAAAGAGTTCTAAATTTGGGTTGTTCATGCTCAGAAACTATAAGGAGTTCTAAATTTGGGTTTTTCAGATTCAGAAACTATACGGAATTCTAAATTTGGGTTGTTCATGCTCAGAAACTATAAAAGAGTTCTAAATTTGAGTTGTTCAGATTCAGAAACTATAAGGAATTCTAAATGTGGGTTGTAGGCTCAGAAACTATAAGGAGTTCTAAATTTGGGTTGTTCAGATTCAGAGAAACTACAAGGAGTTCTAAATTTGGGTTTTCAAATTCAGAAACTACAAGGAGTTCTAAGTTTGGGTTTTCAGATTCAGAAACTATGAGGAGTTTGGGAACCGGTAAGAGAAGTAAAGCTGAAAACATAAACTAAACTTAGACCTATCACTATCACTAACGCTAACCCACCTCCTCCCTCCATCCCTCCATCCCTCCAACCCCCCCCCCCACCCCTACCCACAGTTATCTCGAATACGAAACTTCCGGATCGCGATTATCGTTATCTTCACTTACTTCGTATAGTAATTGAATGATAAATTCATACATCTTTTTTATTATTAATACTGTATGGATATTTTATTCGCTAAACATATACATAGGCTACTTTTATTTTCAGCTTTAGAATCTCTTACGGCCAAAGACTTTCCTGTACAACCTATCATTTATATATATATATATAAAAAGGCTTTGGGAGAGAGAGTGGGGGGGAAGGGTCAGTACAAATCTAGTGTAGATCACATTCAGTCTGAGATCAGAAAGAAAGAAATCAATATAACGATGATGTATAACTCAATTGTATAAGCAAGCAGTCATCTAATAGTAAGTCTCAAACTATTGACTCAATTTAAAGATAGGTTCTTGTATGTAAAAGAAAACAAAAAGAAAGTATAATAAAGGAAACCCAACTCAACCTATTATAACATGCTGTCTGTTCTCTGCTCTGTCTCTCTCTCTCTCTCTCTCTCTCTCTCTCTCTCTCTCTCTCTCTCTCTCTCTCTCTCTCTCTCTCTCTCTCTCTCTTCTCTTTCCCTTCATCTATTTCTCTCTCGCTCTCTCGCTCTCTCTCTCTCTCTCTCTCTCTCTCTCTCTCTCTCTCTCTCTCTCTCTCTCTCTCTCTCTCTCTCTCTCTCTCTCTCTCTCTCTCTCTCTCTCTCTCTCTCTCTCTCTCTCTCTCTCTCTCTCTCTCTCTCTCTCTCTCTCCCTCTCTGTCTCTGTCTATGTCCCTGTCTCTGCCCTCTCTCTGTCTTTGTCTCTGTCTCTGTCTCTGTCTCTGTCTATGTCCCTGTAGTAGTAGTAGTAGTAGTAGTAGTATAGTAGTAGTAGTAGTAGTAGTAGTAGTAGTAGTAGTAATAGTAGTAGTAGTAGTAGTAGTAGTAGTAGTAGTAGTAGTAGTAGTAGTAGTAGTAGTAGTAGTAGTAGTAGTCAGGATAATAGCCCCATAGGAACAAAGACGAGAAATACAAAGAATTGACAGAAACAAATCCTGGCCACCATAGGGACCGAACCCAGCCTCTGCGTCAGCAATCCTCATACGAAGAGCGTGCTACCATCCGAGTTAACTACTCTCCCTATAAAAAGGAGTTTCATTAGCAATGTCTTTCGCACTAATCCAGTCATGACTAGCAGACCCATTTGAAAAACATTTGGGGCTGGAGGTGATCTGTGCTCCCAATACTCGCATTTTTAGCCATGGTATCGATGATGATCTTCTCTCATTCTCATGTACATACTACAATCAAGACCATACTCATAGGGATTGCACGTAGTTGCCATTGGCAAAGGCTTACGCAGGATTACAGCCCATTTTATTGGCTAATAGTTTAGTAATGCTTAGTGGTCTCTACCAATGTATTATTAGACATGTAGAGCTAGGCCGAGAGATCTAAATCTAGCGCAATATTTTCGGAATAAACGTTGAAAATTATGAGAGAGAGAGAGAGAAAAACAGACAGAGAGACAGAGAGAGGAGAGAGAGAGAGAGAGAGAGAGAGAGAGAGAGAGAGAGAGAGAGAGAGAGAGAGAGAAGGAGGAAGGGAGAAACGAGAGAAAGAGAAGAGAGAAAGAGAGAGAGGAGGAGAGAGAGAGAGAGAGAGAGAGAGAGAGAGAGAGAGAGAGAGAAGAGAGAGAGAGGAGAGAGAGAAAGAGAGAGAGAGTGAGAGGAGAGAGAGAGAGAGAAGAGAGAAAAACAGAGAGAGAGAAGAATGGGAGAGAGAGAGAGAGAGAGAAGAGAGAGAGAGAGAGAGAGAGAGAGAGAGAGAGAGAGAGAGACAGACAGACAGACAGACAGACAGACAGAGAAGAGAAAGGGAGAGAGAGAGAGAGAGAGAGAGAAAGAGAGAGAGAGAGAGAGAGAGAGAAAGAGAGAGAGAGAGAGAGAGAGAGAGAGAGAGAGAGAGAGAGAGAGAGAGAGAGAGAGAGAGAGAGAGCAGACATACAGACAGACACAGAGAGAGAGAGAGAGAGTATAAAATTTACGAATATGTTTATGATATACGTATTCGTCTATAAAATTACGAATATGTTTATGAATATACGTATACGTCTATAAAAAGTAGGAATATATTTATGAATATACATATACGTCTATAAAAGTTAGGAACATGTTTATGAATTTGCGTATACGTCTAAAAAAGTTAGGAATATGTTTATGAATTTGCGTATACGTCTATAAAATTTAGGAATATGTTTATGAATATACGTATACGTCTCTAAAAGTTACGAATATGTTGATTAATTTGCGTATACGTCTATAAAAGTTAGGAATATGTTTATGTATACGTCTATGCAAGTTACAAATTTATGTCTATGTCTAATACGTATACGTCTGTACATTTATGACAAAAATGTCTATGAATGTAAGTTTACGTATATTTATGAAGATGTTTATGAATGTAAGTATACGTCTATTTAAGAATATGTTTATGAATATAAGTATATGTTTATTAAGAATATGTTTATAAATATAAGTATACGTCTATTTAAGAATATGTTTTATAAATGTAAGTATACGTCTATTTAAGAATATGTTTATAAATGTAAGTATACGACTATTTAAGAATATGTTTATAAATATAAGTATATGTCTATTTACACATATGTTT
>JAXRKP010000618.1:230000-245000 GCA_037039925.1 Doris montereyensis | reverse complement strand
GTGTCTGTTTGTTCCTTTGCTTGTTTCTTTTGTGTGTCTGTTTGTTCCTTTGCTTGTTTCTTTTTGTGTGTCTGTTTGTTCCTTTGCTTGTTTCTTTGTGTGTCTGTTTGTTCCTTTGCTTGTTTCTTTGTATGTCTGTTGGTTCTTTGCTTGTTTCTTTTGTATGTCTGTTGGTTCTTTGTTTGTTTCTTTGTGTGTCTGTTTGTTCCTTTGCTTATTTTTTGTGTGTCTGTTTGTTCCTTTGCTTGTTTCTTTGTGTGTCTGTTTGTTCCTTTGTTTGTTTCTTTGTGTGTCTGTTTGTTCCTTTGTTTGTTTCTTTGTGTGTCTGTTTGTTCCTTTGTTTGTTTCTTTTGTGTGTCTGTTTGTTCCTTTGCTTGTTTCTTTGTGTGTCTGTTTGTTCCTTTGTTTGTTTCTTTGTGTGTCTGTTTGTTCCTTTGCTTGTTTCTTTGTGTGTCTGTTTGTTCCTTTGTTTGTTTCTTTTGTGTGTCTGTTTGTTCCTTTGCTTGTTTCTTTGTGTTGCTCAGGCAACTCGGCTGTCCAGAGCTAAGGTGTCGTCGGTCTCTCAGAGAAGGTCATGGGTTCATTCGAAGACGGACGATGAAGAGGAGGTCTCGTGTGCCTATCACAACACTGTGCACGCGTTCAAAATCCTCTGGTTGTTTACAGGACAGTCCAGGTACAATTATAAAATTCCACCAACCACCCCACCCCCCCTCAGAAATCCCTAAGTTGTCGATAAAGTTAAATTTTACCAAATCAAATTAATTCAAATGTTTGTTTGCTTGATTTTTTTACGCATTTCCGGGGGACTTGGTAATCGAGAGACAATGTGTCGGCCTTTAAACCAAAAGGTAGCGGTTTCGAATCCTGCCGATGGTTGAAATATTTTCTCGAGTTTTTCAAGCAACAAAATTCCCCGCCGCCCCCGCCCCCCACCCCCGTTCCAGTTTGCGTGGATCAACACCTAGTCCCATCGGAGACGGACGATAAAGAAGGTCATGTACACTCGGTGTACGTTAAAAATCCCTTGGCTGTTTACAGGGCAGTCCGGACAAAATTGAAAATCCTACCAAATAAATTCCGAGATCACCTTAGTTGTGGATGGTAACCAAATGTAATCAAATCAAATTGCCCACTTCCACCACAAACAGGATCTCAAGGGTAATGTCAAACTACCACCCAGTTATCTCCGTCTATCATACGTCATAATACATATATATGTTTATATGACGTCAGTGTTTTCCCCTCCATATGCGAAAGGATTAGGGGGAGTGGGAATATTATAGTGACGTCCGTTTTTAATAAATGAATTCTTTCAAGGCCATTATGGCCCCTAGAGCCTGAGTTTATCCCGGTTTATGTAGCGTGAAGGGGAACAGGTCATGATAATTCTATTCAAAAACTTCAGAAAGTTCAGAACTTCGCTGCTAAAGTAATTGCTCTTAAGAATAAGAATGACCATGTTACTCCCATTCTGAAAAGAACCTCCACTGGCTGCCTATAATTGAGAGAATTAAATTCAAAATCCTTTGTTTAACATACAAATGCTTACAGGAACAGGCCCCTAACTATCTCAGCGAACTTATCTCGCACCATGTGCCTTCACGAACCCTTAGATCTAGTTATGACAATAACCTTTCTATGCCTCGTGCGTTTACGCGTACGGGGGATAGAGCTTTCTCAGTCTGTTCTCCTTATTTATGGAATGACCTCAGTGATTTGTATAAATTGTCTTCGTCTTACGAATCTTTCAAGAAGAACCTTAAAACCCATCTTTTTGGGTCTACTTTTTCTTAATGTATGCATGGTAATTTTAATTTTGATTTTATTCCAATCATAATAATATGTTTTAAAATGTATGAAATTGTCCTGTACGGCGCATAGAGCTTTTAATGCTAAGATAATGCGCCTTATAAATTCATATTATTATTTATTTAATCACCTACGGAACATGATTAGTTTGTCGTATTTTTAACCCATTATTTGTACCATTTCCACCTGGATCGAATGGGGAAAATGAGTGTAAGTATTTCCCAATCATAACAAAGTTGGATCTAGCTTTTGTCAGGTTTCGAACATGGGACCTCAAGATCTCAATTTTGATTTTGCCTTGAACCAGTCGATCACCGACGCGACAATTTAGCCAGTTGTCAAGTTTTGATTTTGATTATCAAAGTTGAGATTTTGATTTGATCTCATTTGATTTGATTTGATTTGATTTGATTTGATTTGATTTTTGACCCACATCCACAACTAAGTGGATCTCTGCGGTTTTGGTAGGATTTTTGTATATTGCCCAGATCGCCATGTAAACAGCCAGGATCTTTAATGTGGACACAAATTGTTGTCATCTACACACGGGACCTCCTTTTTATCGTCCGTCTCCGATGTGATTACGTGTCGATCCACCCACCTGGACCAAGGGTATAGATTTTGCTCGAAAAAATTCTAGAAAAAGTATTCAACCGTCTGCAGGGCACGAACCCACTTCCTTTTGGTTGAGATGCCGACACTTTGCCTCTGAAACTACCGAGTCCTTGATCAAACTTGAGACCATGAATCTTTGGTTCGAATTCTTGAGTTTGGATGGACTGCAATAGTAAGGCATGTAACAGGCTTGTCCTTTCTTCACCTAAATGTAAATGAGCACCAGCAGCAATGGACGCTAAAGCTTATTAATTAAAATGGAGGTGGGGTTGGATGCGCAGTTCTAACATCATTTTATGGCTCAGTGTTTTCAGAAATCTGGATAAATTCCAAGTAAAAAATCGACTTTAATAGACCTGATAGGAATTAATTTGACTGTATTAATTAACCATTAATTTTTTTAATTTGTTCTTTTAATTTTTATTTGGTTTTCAAAAAGATTTACATAGTCACAAACAAACAAAAATACAATTTTAATGATAATTAAACATTTTAAAAAACGACAAAAAAGTGAGATTTACAAGAAGAAAAAAACAAGAAAAAGCATGGAAATTATATCAACAATACAAAACTTTTTTTTTTTTTATAAATTAAAAATTTAAGGATGGGGGCCTCTCACCTAAAGGGATTTTTTGGTTTGAGTTTAGGTTCTTGCTTTTAGTATGTACATGAGTAACTGTCAAAATACAGTTATCCTATATCAATGAAAAGTTTGTAGCGCACCTGGTTGCCATAGAAACAGCCGCCATTTTCAAAATCTATCTCCTCCCTTAGTCGTGAATAAAATCACTCAAAACCTGTACCGATCGTCTTTTCTATTCGATATCTAAAGAGCGATGTCGGGTTTTTTCGATATTATGGATAGGTTTGTTTTTTTCAAAAAGTTTACAATATATCAAAAAACACCGACGTCATTCTATTAACATTGACAAGAGGACCCTGTGTGCCAAATATAATACAAAGCGTTCGGTAAATGGCGAAGGAGATAAATTTTAGTGTGGAAAAACTACATTTCGAGAAAAAATGCAAGTAAAAAAATCAACAGAAAATAACACCAAACAAACGCTTCAGACGGGTTTCCCTTGTTGTAGCAGCCCCCTTACTCTTCCGATAGTCTCTGGCATTGGTACTTATGTAAATAGGATTAAAATCTAGGTTTAGATGTGCACTGTTGTGAAAACAGACGTCAAAATGATCTGTTTTGGGGTTTTTTCTCTATATCCTATGCTTGTGCGCGTGTTTACATACACACTGACGCGCAACGCCTCTTATATCACACAGCGATGGAAGACGCGTATATCGGTGTCGTCAAAACGAGGTCAAATATCGTGTGTTGCCACATTTGGCGATTAACCGCCAATATACCGGTTTTTACTGCCATTTTCTCAGTCAGTGTTAGGAAAATTTACGTCAAAATTTTGACTGTTTTTACCTTGATTTCGATTTCGCCTACAAAATATTTTGTAAAAAAAGAATTATACGTCATATGGACATTTTTCTGCCATGAACTTGTAGATAAATGATCGTTCTACCTGAATATGCAAAGAACAGAAAATCAACCTTTTGGTCCAAAACTCGCCAGTCCAGGTGCCTAAAAACCGCGATAAAGATTGAAAGCAAAAGACCAAACAAAAAATCATAGAATTAACCACCAGGAGCATGTTGTGTGTGTTTCGTCTACATGGCAAAATAATAACAAATTAAATGGAATGTAATGCTAACTACAATTGTTTAATCCAAACTTAATTAATCAACTTGCTGGAGTGGAAATCAATAGGAAAAACTACCTCAGCCTGCCGTATGCTTCTCCAGAAAAATCAGGACTCTACTCCTGGATTACCTTATGCTGAACTCTGAGTTTGGACTCTACTCTACTCCTGATTACCTTACGCTGAACTCTGAGTTTGGACTCTACTCTACTCCTGAATACCTCTGAGTTTGGACAATCAACTCTGAGTTTGGACTCTATACTCCTGATTACCTTACGCTCAACTCTGAGTTTGGACTCTACTCTTTTCTCCTCAATACTCAGACAATCAACTCTGAGTTTGAACTCTACTCCCTGAATACCCTACGCTCAACTCTGAGTTTGGACTCTACTCCTGATTACCCCACGCTCAACTCTGAGTTTGGAGTCTAAGTCTACTTCTACTTCTGATTACCCTACGTCTGAGTTTGTTTAACTCCTGACACACTCAACTCTGAGTTTGGACTCTACTCTACTTCTGATTACCCTACACTCAACTCTGAGTTTGGACTCTACTCCTGATTACTTCAACTCCTGATTACTCTACACTCAACTCTTGAGTTTGGACTCTACTCTACTTCTGATTACCCTACACTCAACTCTGAGTCTTTTCAATGTCGCCGCATTTGATTGTGTTGGAATGTTGTTGGTTTCTTTGTGATGTGTTTACTGTCTTTATATTCTTGCACACATCTTGATCTAACAAATATTTTTTCAACAATGTCTTTAGTTGAGTTATCGGTAGCTGGTGTTTCATCTGGCACACTGCGTGAAAAGAGAGCGCTATCTTGACTGTGTACTGAACTGCTTGTCTTTCCTGTGACAGCAAAAACGATATTTTCAGATGTTCTTGCTTTTTCCGTTGACGTTGACATGCGATTTTTTATTTTTTTTGCAATCTAAGGTTATCACGTTCTAATTGACTTGGGAACTTCCGTCGAAAACTGGCTGGAGTCGAATGGTAAATGGTGGACACACACACACACACACACACACACACACACACACACACACACAATCAAATCATTCTGGCATCAAAACGGAGGACGCGGGTGGTGCGTTGTTGGTTTCAACTATTTTGTAAAAGGCGAGTTGATATTCTTCTCAAAATCTTGTTGATGATACATTCCAGCATCGTCGGTAATCTGGTAACTGGCATTGCGATGTCGTATGTCCACACAAAAGCTGAGTCTGGGATTACTCTGCTCCTGATTGTCTTACGCGCACACACTACTCCCGATTATCCTACGCTACGCACAACTCTTCCGATTACCCGATTACCCTTCCCTCCAAAACTGCTTGTCCCAATTGCCACACAAAACTCTTCTCCCATTACCCACACGCTCTAACTCTACTCCTCCATTACACTACGCTTAAATCTACTCCGATCATCCTACGTTCATCTCTCAGTCTTGGTTACTCTACTCCTGATTACCCTACGCTCAACTCTACTCCCGATTACCTATGCTCCAACTGTACTCCCTGATTACCCTACGCTCTGCTCTACTCCTGATTACCCTACGCTCAACTCTACTCCCGATCACCCTACGCTTAAATCTACTCCCGATCACCCTACGCTTAAATCTACTCCCGATCATCCTACGCTCATCTCTCAGTCTTGGATTTACTCTACTCCCTAATAACCTTACGCTCAACTCTACTCCCGATTACCCTATGCTCAACTGTACTCCTGATTACCCTACGCTCTGCTCTACCCTGATAACCCTACCCTCAACTCTACTCCGATTACCCCACGCTCAACTCTGAGCCTGGAATCTCTCTACTCTTAATTACCCTACGTTCAGCTCTGAGTCTGGACTCTACTTGATCCCATTACCCTACTCTACTCCTCATTACCTTACGCTCTGTTCTACTCTTTTCTACTCCTGATTATCCTATACTTTTACACTACTTTACTCCTGATTACCCTACACTCTACTCTCTCTACTCCTGATTACCCTACATTCTACTCTACTGATTACTCTACTCTATTACTCTACTCACTCTACTCTACTCTACTACTCTACTCTACTCCTGATTACCCCTACACTCTACTCTGATCTACTCTACTCTGATTACCCTACATTCTACTCTACTCTACTCCTGATTACCCTACATTCTACTCTACTCTACTCCTGATTACCCTACATTCTACTCTACTCTACTCCTGATTACCCTACATTCTACTCTACTCTACTCCTGATTACCCTACATTCTACTCTACTCTACTCCTGATTACCCTACATTCTACTCTACTCTACTCCTGATTACCCTACATTCTACTCTACTCTACTCCTGATTACCCTACGCTCTACTCTACTCCTGATTACCCTACGCTCTACTCTACTGATTACCCTACGCTTACTCTACTCCTGATTACCCTACGTTTACTCTACTCCTGATTACCCTACGCTTACTCTACTCCTGATTACCCTACGCTCTACTCTACTCCTGATTACCATACGCTTACTCTACTCCTGATTGCCCTACGCTGATCTCTACTCCTGATTACCCTCTACTCTACTCTACTCTACTCCTGATTACCCTACACTCTACTCTACTCCTGATTACCCTACACTCTACTCTACTCCTGATTACCTTACACTCTACTCTACTCCTGATTACCATTCACTCTACTCTACTCCTGATTACCCTACACTCAACTTTTCTCCTGATTACCCTACATCTACTCTACTCCTGATTACCCTACACTCTACTCTTCTCCTGATTACCCTACACTCTACTCTACTTTACTCCTGATTACCCTACATCTACTCTACTCCTGATTACCCTACACTCTACTCTACTCCTCATTACTCTACCTTTAGTCTACTCCTCATTACCCTACTTTACTCTACTTACCTGATTACCCTACACTCTACCCTACTCCTGATTACCCTACTCTACTCTACTCCTAATTACCCTACACTCTACTCTACTCCTGATTACCCTACACTCTACTCTACTCCTGATTACCCTACACTGTACTCTACTTATGGTTACCCTACCTCTTTCTACTCCTGATTACCCTACGCTCTACTCTACACCTAGATTACCCTAGGAGTTAACTCTTCTCCTGATTACCCTACGCTCTACTCTAGAGCATGATTACCTTACGCTCAACTCTTCTCCTGATTACCATACACTGTACAGACTGAGAGATTACCCTACGCTCAACTCTACTCCTGATTACCCTACGCTCTACTCTACTCCTGATTACCCTACACTGATTACTCTACTCCTGATTACCCTGATTACCTAACTCTTCTCCCTGATTACCCTACACTCAACAGAGAGTCCCTGATTACCCTACGCCTCTACTCTCTGATTACCCTAAACTAAACTCTTTCTATGATTACCCTACCTCTACTCTACTCCTGATTACCCTACACTCTACTCTACTCCTGATTACGCTAAGCTCAACTCTACTCCTGATTACCCTACACTTTACTCTATTTTTGATTACCCTACTCTCTACTCTACTCCTGATTACCCTACACTCTACTTTATTGCTGATTACCCTACACTTATTCCATTCCTGATTACCCTACACTCTACTCCAGTCCTGATTACCCTACTCTCTACTCTATTGCTGATTACCCTAAACTCTACTCTACTCTATTCCTGATTTACCTGAGCATCTACTCCTATTACTGGATTCCTCTACACTCTACTCTTTCTCTATTCCTGATTACCCTACACTCTACTCTATTCCTCTGTTACCCTACTCTTTACTCTATTGCTGATTACCCAAAACGTTAGGACTCTATTCCTGATTACCCTTCACTCTGTCTATTCCTGATTACCCTACACTCCACTCTATTGGTGATTACCCTACTTCTACTCTACTCTATTGATGATTTCGGCTATAGGTGTCTACCTCATTTGTCTATTACCTTGATTACTATCCTATACTCCACTACTCTGATTATAACTCTTACATTTGTCTACTCCTGATTACTACTACACTCTACTGGGAATATGATTACACTACACTTACTCTACTCCTGATTACTCCTACACTCTACTGTATTCATGATTACACTACACTGTCTCTACTCCTGATTACCCTACACTCCTGGATTACCCTGAACCATTTTAGGCTCTACTCCTGATTACCCTATACTCTACTGTAATATGATTACACTTACATGGTCTATTCCTGATTACCCTACACTCTACTCTAATCCTGATTACCCTACACTTTGTCTACTCCTGATTACCCTATACTCCTACTCCTCATTACACTCTACACTTTTGTCTACTCCTGATTACCCTACACTCATGGTTCTCACTTCTACTCCTGATTACCTCATAAGACTTACTTTGATTACCCTACTCTCTAACTCTGTTACTACTTTATTCTACTCCTCATTACCCTACACTCATAAGACTTATTTTATTCTAATCCTCATTACCCTACACTATGTCTACTCCTGATTACCCTAAACTCATAAGGCTTTACTTTACTCTACTCCTCACTTACCCTATTAGTCTTACACTCTACTCCTGATTACCCCACGTTAGGACTCTACTCCTGATTACCCTACACTTTCTACTCCTGATTACCCTACACTTGTACTGGACTACGGAATACCCTAAATCTTTACCTCTACTCTTGATTACCCTATCACTCTACTCTACTCCTGATTACCTTACACTCTACTCCTGATTACCCTACACTCTACTCATCCTGATTACCCTTGTCAACTCTACTCCTGATTACCAACTTCATCATCTTTATCATCCTTATCTCTTTGTCATCTTTATTACCTTTGTCATCTTTATCGTCCTTATCATCCTTATCATCGCTCTATCATCCTGATTTCTTACACTCTATCTACTCCTGATTACCCTAAGCTCAACTCTACTCCTAATTAGCCTACGCTCTACTCTATTCCCTGATTACCCTATCTCTACTCTACTCCTGATTACCCTTCACTCTACTTTATTGCTGATTACCCTACACTCTACTTTATTGATGATTACCCCTACACTCTACTCTATTCCTGATTACCCTACGCTCTACTCTATTGCTGATTACCCTACACTCTACTCTACTGTGATTCCTCATTACCCTACGCTCTACTCTATTTCTGATTACCCTACACTCTACTCTACTCTATTGCTGATTACCCTACACTTTACTCCATTCCTGATTACCCTACGCTCGATTCTATTGTTGATTACCCTACACTCTATTCTACTCTATTGCTGATTACCCTACACTCTACCAATTGGTGATTACCCTACACTCTACTCTATTCCTGATTACCATACTCTCTACTCTATTGCTGATTACCCTACACTCTATTCTACTCTACTGCTGATTACCCTACACTCTACTCTATTGCTGATTACCCTACACTCTACTCTACTCTATTCCTGATTACCCTACGCTCTACTCTATTGCTGATTACTACTACACTCTACTCTACTCTATTTCTGATTACCCTACACTCTACTCTACTCTATTGCTGATTACCTTACACTCTACTCTACTCTATTGCTGATTACCCTACACTCTACTTACTCTATTTCTGATTACCCTACACTCTACTCTACTTATTGCTGATTACCTTACACTCTACTCTACTACTATTCCTGATTACCCTACACTCTACTCTATTGCTGATTACCCTACACTCTATTCTACTCTATTGCTGATTACTACTACACTCTACTACTACTCTATTGCTGATTACCCTACACTCTACTCTACTCTATTCCTGATTACCCTACACTACTCTATTGCTGATTACCCTACACTCTATTCTACTCTATTTCTGATTACCCTACATTCTACTCTATTCCTGATTACCCTACACTCTACTCTATTCGTGATTACCCTACGCTCTACTCTATTCCTGATTACACTACGCTGTACTCTATTCCTGATTACCTTACGCTCTACTCTACTCCTGATTACCCTACGCTGTACTCTATTCCTGATTACCTTACGCTCTACTCTATTCCTGATTACCCCACGCTCTACTCTACTTTGATTACCCTATGCTGTACTCTATTCCTGATTACCTTACGCTCAACTTTGAGTCTGTGATTCACTTAGGGACCGTAGTTAGAGCGTTTAGTAACACGCTTTCTTTTCATGGCGAGGCGATGAGTACCGACGCAGAGGTCGTGGGTTCGATCCTCATGGTGGAAGAATTAGATAATTGCTTTTCTAAAAGAAACATCGACAGATGTTAATTCTTTAATGAAAAATTCATTAAATAGGGCTTGAAACCCGAACTTCTGGCGGGACACGAAAAACGCCTTAGCCCTGTGCAGATATAAGTCCTCAACATCGCGGATGCACCAAGTCGAAGAAAGTCCACGAAACCCCCACGCAGTCAAATTGTAATCAGTGACAGGAAATGCTAGGCATCTTCACAGAGAGACCACCAAATCGATGGGTGAACACTACTGTATTGTGAAAGGAAGAGAAAGCCACAGTGAGCAACTTGTACTCAGGATAGGACAGGTAAAAACTGCGGAATACTGAGGTAGAGGCTAGGAAGATAGAAGGAGGATGAGGAGGAGGAGGAAGAGGAAAATCAAGGCCCACCGCAGGGGGAACAATCAAGAAGGAATTCATTTCCTTCTTCTTTGTTCCCCCGCGCCGTGGTCCTTGAAGAAGAAGAAGAAGAAGAAGAAGAAGAAGAAGAAGAAGAAGAAGAAGAAGAAGAAGAAGAAGAAGAAGAAGAAGAAGAAGAAGAAGAAGAAGAAGAAGAAGAAGAAGAAGAAGAAGAAGAAGAAGAAGACCAACCTCAACAACAACGACAACAACAACAACAGCAACAACAACAGAAATAAGAGGAGAATGAACATATTTTCCAATGACAACAACTATGGTGACAAAGACGCAAAACGATAACGACGACAAGGAAACGAAACATAATAATATGAGGAAATCTATCAGGCAGTTCATGAATTTGAAATAGCATCATGACAACATCATTATAATCAAGTGTTTCTTTGCTTCTCCTCTTACTCTCTGACTCCTTATCTGTCTGTCTATCTTTCTGTCTTTCTGTCTTTCTGTCGCTGACTCTGTCTCTCTGTTTCTGCCTTTGTCTCTATCTCTGTCTCGGTTTATGTCTCTGTCTCTGTTTCTGTCTCTGTCTCTCTCTTCCTCTGCCTCTATCTCTCTGTCTCTGTCTCTGTTTCTGTCTCTGTCTCTCTCTCTTCCTCTGCCTCTATATCTCTGTCTCCTGCTCTGTCTCTCTGTCTCTATCTCTGTCCCTCTATTTCTGTCTCTGTCTCTGTTTCTGTCTCTGTCTCTGTCTCTGCCTTTCTCTCCATCATTGTCTATGTCTTTTGTCTCTGTTTCCTGCTCTGTCCTTTCTCTGCTTCTGTTTTATGTCCCTATTTAGAAAGTCTGCCACGTCAAGTATCTCTTTCACGGCACGCCTCTATCTCTGTCTCTCTGTTTCCTTATATCTCTTTCTCTGTCTCCCTGTTTCCCCATATCTCTTTCTCTATCTCTGTCTCTGTTTCTGTCTCTGTCTGTCTGTCTGTCTGTCTGTCTATCTCTGTCTCTGTCTCCGTCTTTCTGTCTGTCTGTCAGTCTGTCTCTTTCTTTCTCTTGTCTGTCTGTCTCTTTCTCTCTCTCTCTGTCTGTCTGTCTGTCTCTCTCTCTCTCTCTTCCTTTCTCTCTCTCTTTCTCTCTCTCTCTCTCTATATATATATATATTCCTATTCATCATTTATTTCTTTCTATCTATATCCTTCTTCCTTCCTATACACTATAGTATATATATGTCTCTCTGTCTCTCTCTCTGTCTCTCTCTCTGTCTCTCTCTCTGTCTCTGTCTCTGTCTCTGTCTCTCTCTCTGTCTCTCTGTCTGTCTCTGTCTCTGTCTCTCTCTCTGTCTCTGTCTCTGTCTCTCTCTCTCTCTCTCTCTCTCTCTCTCTCTCTCTCTCTCTCTCTCTCTCTCTCTCTCTCTCTCTCTCTCTCTCTCTCTCTCTCTCTCTCTCTCTCTCTCTCTCTCCCTCTCTCTCTTTCTCTCGATTATGAGATCGGATCAGTATTCCAGATGTTGAGTTTACGCAGGAAGATGTGAACGGTCGGCCTCCTATTCTTAACTTTTTAACATAAAACCTGTTCAAAATGGCGGTTTAGATGAATGAAAATTCTTCTCAAAGACTTAGGGGAATCAATGAAATTTTCAATAATTTTGAATGTCAATTTTGATGAAAAAATCTTCAAATGAAAACGATTTTGGATCATTTAGAACCTACATACAAAATATGGTTACTCTTACTGGTCAGACAACAGAGTCTTTTATGGTTTGTCTTGCTATGGCGATTGGGTTTGGGTTTTTGACAAAGGACAACCAACTCAAAAATAATATAGAGAGATAAAGATATACACTTAAGCATTTCTTTCGTTCTTTCTTATCAGTTCCCATTCTACCTTTCGGTGTATGGGTTCAGATGCCCCAGGTGATCTTTCTCAGGATGCCCTGTCCTGGCATTTCTGTTTCCTTCCAAAAAAGTTAAATTTCTATGGTTCAATGCCTCTTTTATATCTTCTTCCCACTTTCTCCGAGGTCTGCCTTTTTGGTCTTTTACCTTGGCTTTAGCACCGTATAATGAGATAGCTATATTATTGTCATTCATTCTGTTTACATGCCCACACCATCTCAATTGATTTGTTTCTATCTTAGTTTTATATGCCATGTGTATGAGAGAGAGAAAAAACGCATTGTGTTGGCTATTTTCATCTCATTCTTTAGGCAAAATCTATTAGTCTCTTTCCATTTGGAGAAGTTGTTGTCTCCTTCTTTACCTATTACTCCTTCCGACGTTTCTACAAAAATTAAAATAATAATAAAATAAAAAAATATAATAATAATAATAATAATAATAATAATAATAATAATAATAATAATAATAATAATAATAATAAAAATAATAAAAATAATAATAGTTGCCTACTCTGCGTTTAAATCTCCTGAAAGCATTAGTTCCTGTTTGGGTTTAATATGATTCCCTGCAGCTATTTGTAAATCGTTTTCGAAAATATATTTTTTCTTCTTTAGTTGCGTCTTCGTTTGGTCCATAAGCTTTTAATAATTTCTCGTCCTTTTGGTTTAATATTTACCTATAATCGCCGTGGGCTTATAAATTTCCAACTTTCTAGTAGCTTTTCATGCCTTTTCTGCACTAGGAGGCCTACTCCTGTGCTCTAACTCTTTCTTTGACATCTACTCCTGATAAGATTAAAGTATGATTTGGTCCTACATTTTCTATTCCTTGTCCTTTTTTCTTTGTTTCTGTAATGGCCGAAAATATCTACTTTGAATTTGTCCACTTCTTTAGCTAACTCTAACTCTTTTCCATTTATTGCCCTAACGTTCCATGTTCCAAAAATCACATCCGTGTTCTTTTCCAGAGTTGTCTTCGAAAGATCAAGCTGGTTATATTACATTTCTTTCTCTGAATCAATTTAGTTTTGGATAAGCAGGGGTTAGCCCTCTGTACCCTTCGTAGATGGTGGGGCTGCCACCTTGAGGCCCGCTATCAGGCCTTGTTATTTTCTGTCAGGGTTAACTCCTTAGCCCTTACTCATTCAAGACAGGCCTGCAAGGCAGCAGGTTGTTATTTTCTGTCAGGGTTAACTCCCTTAGCCTTTGGTCGGCCAAGACCCGTCAGCAAGGCAGCAGGAGACTCGTGGAGGGCGAGATCATCTACTCCCCGTACAGGTGCTCACTTGTCCACTTCCCGGACACTCAAGCATGCCCGTGAATAATGTCAGATTGTGATTACTCTTTATTATAAAGCTGGGTCTCTTGAACTTTGACTGTGGTTAACTCAGAAACCACTGTATCGGTTACATTTGATATCAAATACGATTATTGGATCAAATTAGTACTCGATACTGAAGTTATGCAGGCTTTTATTGCAATGACCGGAAATCGAGAAATTAGATCTAGTAACAATGAAATGTTTCGTGGATCGCAGGCAAAACATTTTTCCCCAATCAATTAAATACTGATTTTATCCAAAAGTTTATTCGCTAAGAACCTAAAGCAGGTTATTTGAAATCTACATGCGAAATATGCAGGTTGTGGGTGCAGTTGTTCTTGAGTTACATGCGGCAAAATGCTAGAGAAACTCAGCTATATTTATATATATATATATAAATATATATATATATATATATATATATATATATATATATAGATATATATATATATATATATATATATATATATATATATATATATATATATATATATATATATGTATATATATATATATATATATATATATATATATATATATAGAGAGAGAGAGAGAGAGAGAGAGAGAGAGAGAGAGAGAGAGAGAGAGAGAGAGAGAGAGAGAGAGAGAGAGAGAGAGAGAGAGAGAGAGAGAGAGAGAGAGAGAGAGAGAGAGAGAGAGAGAGAGAGAGAGAGAGAGAGAGAGAGAGAGAGGGAGAGAGAGAGAGGAGAGAGAGGGGGAGAGAGAGAGAGAGAGAGAGAGAGAGAGAGAGAGAGAGAGAGAGAGAGAGAGAGAGAGAGAGAGAGAGAGAGAGAGAGAGAGAGAGAGAGAGAGAATACTCAAGACTCACACTTCAAACCCTGGGGTGATATGGTGATTACGAATCTCTGAACCATAAGAGTTCCGACGAATAAAAAGGAATTGAATGTGAACATGTTACCGCTATACAATAATTATTGTAAAACTTGGCAAAATATAAAACGAAAGCGATAGATTTATGGTTCGGATCCCCGTGCAAACACAGTCTCACTGACGTTTCATCATTTATCCCCAAACAGGTCATTTCATTCAAAGCCCTTCTCAAACCCCCCAGG
>JAXRKP010000618.1:205000-207500 GCA_037039925.1 Doris montereyensis | reverse complement strand
TATCATGAGGTTGCGAGTTCGAATCCTACCAAAGTCAGGTCCGACGTTGTGTTCCTTGGGAAAGACGCTTAACACGCATTTTCCCTACTCTACCCAGGTGCAAATGGGTACACGCACTAGCTTGGGAGTAAGAAAAATCTTGAGTCAGATTAGCGTCCTGGCCAGAATGTGATTATCGTCACATGTTCCGTTTCACGCTATAGAAACCGATAAGCTTTGGCTCTCTGGGTCCTAAGAGCCTTGAAAGAAAGAACTGACTTTTCGTGTAAAAGGTAATAATATTATGCTGTTGTGTATTGTTATTGAGCTACATTATTATTGTTATCACTACATTATTATTGTTATCACTACATTATTATTGTTATCACTACATTATTATTGTTATCACTACATTATTATTGTTATCACTACATTATTATTGTTATCACTACATTATTGCCACACGTTCACAACAAGCCTCTCTCTCACTCTACTTCCCATAAATACAGCTGTCCAATGATAGTGAGGAAGGCAGGTGACTTGTACGGTTTGAGTTTCAACAACGATTTTTATTAATAATATATATTTAATTGTCCCACTGTCTCCTGTAAAGATAAAGGAGATAACAAAAACAAAAAATAGCATGTCGTAAAGGATTACATGATGACAACAAAGTGTTGAGTCAAATCAGCAAAGATCTAACACGGGGTTGAGATCTAATGGCACATGAACAATAAAGAAATCAACATGACCACGCAATTAAGGTCGAGAATACAATATAGATTATATAGACTTTCTTATTTTGGTAATGAGTGACATGATAAAAGCACTCCTCTCAAATAGTAAACATTAATAGTGTCAATTAATTCAAAGGCCTAGGCACATAACCAGGGGAAATGACAAGTACATGTAAACAAAACAAAGAAGTTAAGGATCAGACTACTTCCGTCCTCTGAACAGAATTAACTTCAACTATATATCTAGGTCTAAACGACTTATTCATTCGAATTAAAAACATTTAAGAATAAATCTAAAGTGACCAATAATATTTTTTTGAAAACGAAGAGCTAAGGTAATATAAGACTCAGAAACCTGAAAACAGTTCATGTACATCAATAGCCTTAACTTAAAGCACCGGAAATGAGTTTCAGATAAATTTACATTACAATGTCTTATTGCTAACTACTAATTCTGTGGCAAGCAATAAAACAAGGGTAGGAGTAATCCATCTAAAGGCTGAATGATCAAGTGAATAATATTAATAGGCAAATGTACAAGCCATCAAGGTGACTTTAACAATGAGGAAAATTATATTTGAAAGTGACTATACTATGGTTGTGGTAGGGGAAGGCTGAGTATCAGTAACAGTGTCTCGACCAACATGGAAATGAATATAAAATTGCAATGTTTTATTGTTGTGATACTCTCAACAATATTGTCGTGAGTGATGCAGCTATAGTGATGAGTGTTTGCCCCTTCTACAATAAGTGCTTGTTTACAATAAACAATTGAATACACTTCTATGCGTTTCTTTAAAGTTGTAAAAACAATTTGAGTACTTCAGGCATTCATTTATACATTTATAAATAAATAAGCGGCCATATTAAATAGGTGGGGGGAGGGAGGGGAGTCAGCAACGCTTCTGTGGAAATATGTGTTACATTAACCGATAATCTTATTCTGGCTCTCAAAAGTATAGTCTACGTGCTATACACTGCAAGGCGGGGTCGGAGGGGGGGGGCAAGAAGGGAATATTAAACTGGGAGTCGGGGCCATATGCTTGCTGGTCACGAAATAGAAGGAACAGTAGACCAATGACCAAGGCTCTAGCGTTGAGGGGGTTATGGGAGGTTTAATGAGAGAAGTTCCCAGTAAATATAAATGGGGAATCAAGATATAAACTAATTTAAGTTTGTTTCTTTTTCTTTTAAAGCTACCTCTCAATTTTCTTAAAAAGTGTCACTACTGATACATTGCAATTGCATGACAACAAAACATTTGCAGGTAGCAGAATGTGAATAGGGTCAACTTTACCCCTGGACAATTCTCAACTACAAATCTCACAATTCTGAAATCGTTACTTGACCCGATGGACCAGATTCACGCAGCAAAGAGAGGATGGGTGAGCACATAAACAGAATATAAATAGTAGATCAGAAGGACATGTGGGAGTGTTCTCGTCCAAGCTGATTGGCTCAAAAAGACATTATATTCTTCGCTAGCAACAGTTTCATGACAACGAAAGTGGAGATAAAGTGCAAACTGATTGGCTTAAAAAAAAAGCATAACATTCGTCGCTAGCAACAGTTTCATGAGGAGGACTGGCGATGTGGGGGGGGGGGGGAGGGGTCCACAATGATGGCTCAAAATGATAAAAACGTAAACAATAAAAGAGGTAAGTGTAAGGGTGGGGGAGAGACACAGAGAGTGTAGGTGGACATATACAATCAAACGCACTCAACGCAAACACTGGAAACAACTCACATTTCAGACATAACAGTGTCACATTATTTTTTTCAAG
>JAXRKP010000618.1:195000-202500 GCA_037039925.1 Doris montereyensis | reverse complement strand
AGATAAATATTATGTGTTGCTATTAAGAGTAAGCAAACTCTGGAAGGTTTCTTTGGTTTACCGGTAATCAGCGGAAGGCCCCTTTGGTTTACCGGTAATCATAAGGCCCGCTTTAGTTTACCAGTAATCAGCGGAGGCCCTCTTTGGTTTACCAGTAATCAGCGGAGGTCCACTTTGGTTTACCAGTAACCAGCGGAGGCCCTCTTTGGTTTACCAGTAATCAGCGGAGGCCCTCTTTGGTTTACCAGTAATCAGCGGAGGCCCTCTTTGGTTTACCAGTAATCAGCGTAATAGGCCCTCTTTGGTTTACCAGTAATCAGCGGAGGCCCTTTTTGGTTTACCAAATCGATAATAAAAGAGAGGATAGAGAAAGAGAGAGAGACAGATAAGAAGAGGGGGATAATAGAGATAAGAATAATAGATAATAAGAGAGAGAGAGAGAGAGAGATAAGAATAAGAGAGAGAGAGAGAGAGAAGAGAGAGAGAGAGAGAGAGAGAGAGAGAGAGAGAGAGAGAAGAAGAAGAGAGAGAGAATAAGAGAGAAGAGAGAGAGAGAGAGAGAGAGAGAGAGAGAGAGAGATAGAGAGAGAGAGATAAGAGATAGAGAGAGAGAGAGAGAGAGAGAGAGAGAGAGAGAGAGAGAGAGAGAGAGAGAGAAGAGAGAAGAGAGACAGACAGACAGACAGACAGACAGACAGACAGACAGAAAAATAGTCCGACACAGAGAGACTCATTAAGAGAGATAGTTAGACACAGAGAGACACACAGAGAAATGGTCAGACCCAGATAGACAGACAGGGAGACAGTCAGACACAGATAGACAGAGAGATATTCAGAAACAGGCAGACGGAGAGATGGTCAGACACAGAGCAACAGATAGAGAGATAGTCAGACACAGAGAGACACACAGAGAAATAGTCAGACAGAGACAGAGAGATATTCAGAAACAGGCAGACGGAGAGATGGTCAGACACAGAGCAACAGATAGAGAGATAGTCAGATACAGAGAGACAGACAGAGAGACAGTTAGACACAGGCAGACAGATAATCAGGCACAGAGAGACAGACAGACAAATAGTCAGATACAGAGAGACAGACAGAGAAATAGTCAGACACAGACAGACAGATAGTCAGGCTCGAGAGACAGACAGAGAAATAGTCAGACACGAAGAGACAGACAGACAAATAGTCAGATACAGAGAGCCAGACAGAGAAATAGTCAAACACAGAGAGACATATAGATAAATAGTCTGACACAGAAAGACAGACAGAGAGACAGTTAAACACAGACAGACAGACAGACAGATGATAATAATAATAATAATAATAATAATAATAATAATAATAATAATAATAATAATAATAATAATAATAATAATAATAATAATAATAATAATAATAATAATAATAATAATAATAATAATAGTAGTAACTTTATTGTCCAGCATGGACACATCATTTTGATCACATCACTAGTTAAAATATAAGGTGTAGAAATATAACGTTGTTTACATATAACTAGTAAATAGTCATAAACAGAGAGACAGACAAAGAAACAGTCCGACACAGAGAGACTGACAAAGAGATATCCAGACATAAAAAAAACAGACAGAGAGATAGTCAGACACAAAGAGACACACAGAAAGATCGTCAGACACAGACAGACAGACAGAGAAACAGTCCGACACAGAGAGACAGCCAGAGAGATAGTCAGACACAGACAGATAGCCAAGCACATAAAGATACACAGACACATAGAGACAGACACTGAGAGACAGATAGAGAGATAGTCAGACACCGACAGACAGTCAGAGAGATAGTCAGACACAGAAAGACAGACAGAGATACATACAGAGAGACATAGAGGCAGACAGAGAGACACATAGACTAGATATAGTCAGACACAGAGAGACAGACACAGAGATAGACAGACGCAGAGAGACAGACAGAGAGGTAGTCAGGCCCAGACAGACCGACAGATAGTCAGACACAGACAGACACAGAGAGACAGACACACGAAGACAGTCAAACACAGAGAGACAGAGACAAACAAGGACAAAATGAGTAAAAATAAAAATGGAGATTATGAGATGATCAGACCATTCCTTTGGACAATGATTGGACTAAAAAAATGGGGTCAGCAAGGGCCATCGGGGGCTGTCGACTGCTGGATCGATACTTGTGCTTTCATAATCATACTCATAGGAAGGTTGAACGAGGACACAGCTTCTATCATACTATTATCATCATATAATCATGCTACTATTAGTAGCTATCTAATATGTACAGTATTTATATTAGATAGGTGTTGTACTAATTTGTATACGTATTATTATGGACGTATGGACGGATAAATGGGTGGATGGATGGGTGGATGGATGGATTAATGAGTGGATGGAGGTGTCATTGTCATTGTCATTGAAATTTATGCCATCCACCATTGCGTGATCTCAGGGTAAATTAAGAGGAAACAGCAAGATAGAAGATAAGTGAAAGAAGAAAAGGAAAGAAGTAGAGCCTACCAGTGGCACACGCCAACTTAGCCTGCGAGTGGATGGATGAATAAGTGGATGGATAGGTGGATGAGTGGATGAATGGATGGATGGATGAATCAATGGATGAGTGGATGGATGAATGGATAGATGAATGACTGGATGGATGAGTGGATGAGTGGATGAATGAGTGGATGAATGATGTATGGATGAGTGGATGGATGGATGGATCAGTGTATGGATGAATTGATGGATGGATGCGTAGATGGAAGGATGGAGGAATATATGGATGGATGGATGAATGAATGGATGGATAAGTGGGTGGATGAATGGGTGAGTGGATGAATGAGTGGATTAATGCTGTATGGATGGATGGATGGATGGATGGATGAGATGGATGAATTGATGGATGGATGAGTAGATGGAAGGATGGATGAATATATGGATGGATGAATGGATGGATGAATGATGAGTGGATGAATGATGTATGAATGAGTGGATGGATGGATGAGTGGATGGATGGATGAATGTATGGATGGATGAATTTATGGGGGATGAATGGATGGATGGATGAATGTATGGATGGATGAATGAGGATGGATGGATGAATGAGTGGGTGGATGGATGAGTGGATGGAAGAATGAATGGATGAATGATGGATGGATGAGTGGATGAATGGATGGATGGATGAGTGGATGGATGAATGGATGAATGATGGATGGATGAGTGGATGGATGAATAAGTGGATGGAAGATGGATGAGTGGGTGAATGAATGGATGAGTGGGTGAATGAATGATGGATGAGTCGAGGATGAGTCGAGGGATGAATGGATGGGTTGATGAGTGGATGGATGAATTGATGAGTGGATGGATGAGTGGACGGATGAATGGATGAGTATGGATGAGTGGATGGACGAATGGATGAAAGGATGAATGATGTATGGATGAATGGATGGATGGATGGATGGATGGATGTATGGATGGATGAGTAGATGAATGAATGAATGGATGGATGAATGAATGGATGGATGGATGAGTGTGTGGATTGATGGATGAGTGAACAGATGGATAGATGAATGTATGGATGGATGAATTGAGTGGATGAATGTATGGATGAATGTATGGATAGATGAATGGATGGATGAATGTATGGATGAATGTATGGATGGATGAATTGATGGATGAATGAGTGATAAATGATGTATGGATGGGTGGATGAATGAATGGATGGATGGATGAATGAATGAATGGATGGATGGATGAATGGATGGATGAATGAATAAATGGATGGGTGAATGGTGGATGGATGAGGGATGGATAAATAGGTGAATGGAAGATGGATGAGTGGATGAATGAATGGATGAGTGGATGAATGAATGGATGAGTGGATGAATGAATGGATGAGTGGGTGAATAGATGGATGGATGAGTGGATGGATGATTGGATGTGGATGAATGATGTATGGAAGAGTGGATGGATGAATGAATGGATGGATGAATGGGTGCATGGATGAGTGGATGAATGGATGGATGGATGAATGGATGGATGAATGGATGGATGGATGAATGGATGAATGGATGAATGGATGTATGTATGTATGTACATGTTTGTATGTACATTGGTGTGTTTGTATGTATGTGTGTGTGTATGTATGTATATATGCATGTATGTATGTGTGTCTATATGTATGTATTATGTATGTATATATGTATGGATGTATGGATGATTGTCTCCCTAAAGATAAAAGAAAAGTGAGAGAGGACAATAAAAAAGAACAAGCAGATACACCCATGAAATACAATCTGTCTTTGAAGTCAAAACTAATTTCATTCTTAAAAGATTGACTTACTTACATGTTACAAGGCCCACGGCCCACCCCTTAAATTCACATATTGTTAAATCATAACAAAACACACAGGTAGTAAAACACACAGGTAGTCGAAACACACAGGTAGTGAAACCCACAGTTAGTCGCAGAATAATAAATGAAAGATTCAGTAGGTCCTTCATACCTACTGGTGTCAGCCTTTCTAACTGCCACCAAGAGTTTCAGTAGACATTTATTAAACAGTTGGCATGGGTCCATATATACATACTTATACACATAGATTATTGGGGGGGGGGGGGGTTATTTATCATATCACAATGTGCTCTCTTGAGTCTTACTCTCTTGAAAATGGTTGTTAATAGTATTGCCTATAATCACTGGCTTTTAACTTGATTTCTTTTCTTAATATTAATCTTATTTTAATTGCTTTAGCATTGCCATTTCGAAATCCTATCTTTTTTTTTTGTGATGTTAATTGCTACAAATTTCCTTTTAAGGATGAATAAAGTTTTTGTTAAATTGAATTTGAATTGAAGTGTGTATGCTTGTGCATATGTATGTTGTACGTGTTTTTTTAATTGTATGTATGTATATAACGTATGTACGAATATATGTATTATGTATATTACGGATGTGTGTATGTATGTATGTATGTATGTGTATGTATGTACGTATGTGTGTGTGTGCATGTATGTATGTATGTTGTATGTATGCATGTATGTATGTATGTATGTGTGCCTGTCTGTTTGTATGTATGTATGTACGTATGTATGTATGTATGTCGTATGTATATATGTATGTCGTATGTATATGTATGTATGTATATATATGTATGTATATGTCATATGTATGTAAACATGTATGTATGTATGTGCATGTGTCTGTCTGTATGTATGTATGTATGTATGTTTGTATATATGTCTTCATGTTTTTGTATGTATGTATATGTCATATGTATGTATGTATGTATGTATGTATGTCTGTCTGTCTGTCTGCCTGCCTGCCTGCCTGCACGCATGCATGCATGCCTGCCTGCCTGCACGCATGCATGTATGCGCACGCATGCGTGTGTGTATGTATGTATGTATGTATGTATGTATGTATGTATGTATGTATGTATGTATGTATGTATGTATGTATGTATGTATGTATGTATGTATGTATGTATGCCTGCCTGCCTGTCTGTTTGTTGGTATGGATGGATGTACAAAAGAGTTCAGTTGGAATAACATGTCTTAATTGTATACCCTAAGGGAAGACAAGTTCAAAAAACACTAACAGAAGAGAACTTTAAAACAAAAAATTTTAATATTTATTTTTACATGTGGTAATATTTTAACTCATGATAAGAAAAAGATTTAATTTCAAGGAATATTTAGTTAGACAAGGACACATTTGCTTTTAAAAATTAAACATTAGAATGTCTAATAAAAATTTTTTTACAAAGATAACAACAAACAGCACGAGGAAATACACCACGATTACCATTACCAACACTTTGTCTTTTAAAGAAGAAAAAATATTTCACACTTTGTGACTTCAAAAAATTGTATTTATAGCGAATATGCGGATCTCATTTCAAACTTTGGGATGTTCCAGTGGGGAAAAAATCTCAACAACTTAACTAAAGATGCAGTGGATGGTTTCTCTTATTCTAATATTATAGAACTGGGTGTCCTTCTCCTAGACAAACAACATTTATCTTTTTTTGTACAATTTTGGTTGACAAAATATGATAATACCATAGAGTATGAACACACCATAACTTTTCAACTCCACACCCTTTGCTGAATAGCAGTTGATAAGACATGTATTTATCGTAACCATTACATAATCAAATTTCTATAATTACACTAATTTATGCTCGTGGTGCTTGGGCTGCAAATAAGGCTGAAAAATGTCTACACATCTAGATTGATAACAATAAAACATATCTATATAAAAATAACACTAATATTAATGATATAATTTTTTTAATAAATAAACTTTTAAAAATCAAAAATACAAATAAATAATCAAATTAAATATATAATATTAATATTATATATCTGATACATAAAATAATAATAATAATAATAATAATAATAATAATAATAAAAATAATATAATAATTTTAAATGACAATTTGTATAGCACCGGTATCCACCATTATGATGCTCACAGAGGCACTGCAGCACATTCCAACATATAGCACACAATACATCAATACAAAAACTAAATCACTACTATATTGACATTTCAACATCGTTCTCACAGAAAGTGGAAAAAAACAACATACACTTGCACAAACATATTTGCTGTCTGCACTTGCAATGAAAATCCTCAAATTTACAGTTCTGAGTCTGAGATGAACAAATACAGGAATCTCATCAATCTCATAGGAATTTTTTTTTAATTTATTTTTAACATTTTATTATTGACATTAACCCCGTCCACTTTAAGCAGTGACATCAGGATGAATTAAGAGGAAACAGCAAGTCGAAGAAAGTGGAAAGAGGAAAGGAAAGAAGTAGGACCTGCCAGCAGCAACTGCCAACCGCCCACCCTCATGAAGCCACTCGGTTCTCATCTCCTGCTCTCACAGGATCACAGCTGCCAACCTTTTCAAATGGAAAAAACAGACTCTCACTGACAGCGCACATTAATTCTAACACCACATCCCTTGAAATTCACCCTTACGGTAGGAAATAACAAGAAAATTGCTGGCCTTTCTGGTGAAATGTGACAGTATTTTTGTGAAAAGAATGGCATCTCCAGATTTTCACCCCAAATTTTTCTGAGTTCCTGCTATTAACTTATAATGTCTCCAACAACGAAAAAAACAACAAAAAATACAGTTAATCCTCAAGTAAATACTTTTCCAGCTCAAAAAACATATTAAATACGTATTTCATGTACTGGCTGGCAGCTGTGCAGGATAAAACACCGGTCAACAGGGAGCGGGAGGAAAAATTATTTGAGTAGACGCAGATGCAGGGGCCAAGACACAGCAGGGGAAAGAAGGCGTGGTCACGTCTTTACAGCGTCTTTGTGAATGGACACCACAAGAACTGTCACGTTGTCACCACTCAGTTTCAAAACAGCCGAGTTTGCCAGTTTGCTGCAAGCAGTCTCAAACCGGACCCCTTCGCTTATGTTTTTACCTTGTCCTTCAATGTTCTTTTTCTTCTCCTGTAATTG
>JAXRKP010000618.1:170000-190000 GCA_037039925.1 Doris montereyensis | reverse complement strand
AGGCATCTAAAACCCATACACAGGAAGGTAGAATGGGAACTGATAAAGAAAGAAAGAAAGAAAAACTAGACCCAATAGGGATACACGGATTGCTCATATGGTTATTATACAGGTTTCTTTTAGTTCATGTGCCATGGAATCCTAACTAGACGAAGCATAGGGGCTTCCTAGTGTTAAAAAAGCAAAAAAAAAAAGTGTTACTAATTTTAGACTTGGGTTGCGACTTTCACCGTCAACATGAAACATATAGGACCAATACAAACTCCCGTTACATACCTCATACAACAAATAAATCAGGGTAATGCATGTCACGTATTTGCACGTCGAATAACAAAACTGTCAGGTAACAACAACACGACATACTTGACCCATCCTCCAGCTTTCTGTATCCTCATTCTTTCCACGTACGGACGGGCTGTGGTCTGATGTCAGAGACACGCCCACGTATTTGCCCTCACTCTCCTTGTAGCGACACAACACTGCCTGTGTTAAAGAGACGAGGAAGAGAAATTGAAACATTGGAATGAATTTTTCAATCACCCAATACATAGAAAGAAGACCACGGTCATATGTCTTCTCATGTATCAATACAAGCAAAATGAAAATGTTGCAATGTAAATGGTTGAAGAATGATGTTGCCAGCACAACTAAGTAAAATTAGATAAAAGCCCCTTTTTTATTCTAATTTTAGGGGAAAAATTGTCAATACCTCACACACGACACAGCACGGTACTTTAATTGATGATGATGATGATAATGATGATGATGATGATGATAATGATGATGATGATGATAATGATGATGATAATGATGATGATGAATGATGATGATGATGATGATAATGATAATGATGATGATAATGATGATGATAATGATGATGATGAATGATGATGATGATGATGATGATAATGATGATGATGATGATGATGATGATGATGATGATGATGATGATAATGATGATGATAATGATGATGATGATGATGATAATGATGATGATAATGATGATGATAATGATGATGATAATGATGATGATAATGATGATGATAATCAAAATAGTAATACTAAAACTAAACCAAATAGCAACGATAATAATAACAAATAACAAAACAAGTGCATAAAATCAAAACACCTAAAAAAGAGTTCACACACAAGAAGTTTAACTACGCTCGGACAACAATGGCTGAACTAAAGTTAGTTTGGTGGGTTTTTTTCGCCGGGCACATATTCAAATAAACAATTCATGAAAACTTGGCAAGGAACGGCTCATTATTTTGAACAAGCCGGTGATAGCGATAGGCTTTGCATTTATTACCTTGCTGTCTCCCAGGTTGGCGATGTAGAGTGTATTGTTAATGGCTAGAACCGACACAGCCGTGCTCCCGTCCTTTCCACGATGGTTTGCTTTTAAAGGAAGAGACAAACAAAGAAAAAAAATCACAAATCGAACATGCCAACAACAAAAACTTTTGAGTCTTGGGATAAAATTGCACTCCTCATATTCACAGGTATTGGCACAGTTAAAACTAATTTGAATTTGGATCCTTTTTTTTTTTTTGTTAGCAAAGCATTCATGCTGCTTCTGCAAGGTTCTTATCATATAGCATCGTACATTGATAGTCTTCAGTGGCATCAGTGACCTAGTGGTTAGGTTGCCAGATCATGAGGTCCTGGGTTCAAATCCTAGCAATACTAGGTCTGATGTCTTCCTTGGGAAAGATACTTCACACAAATTTTCTCCACTTAACCCAGGTGCAAATGGGTGCCAGCAACAGCTTGGGAGTTAAATACCTGCGACAGCTAGCGTCCTGTCCAGGTGGTGATTATTATTATCACCTGATCTGCTTTACGCTGTAGAAAGCGGGATAAGTTCTGGCTTTATCGACCATAAAAGCGTTCAAGGGAGGTTATTGACAGCTTTCTATGTTAATTCGTATCAGAGAAAAATTAAATGGAATAAAGTTAAAAATTACAGATATCTACCAATCAACACACATAAATATACACAAATACAAAAATACACACACAAACACAAAAACACACACACAAACAAACACATAACTTCTAAATAGCCAAGCAAACCACAATCAATACAGCTTACTTTTTGGTAGCCTCCTTCAGGAAGTCTTCATCAGTTTTCTTGAATGCCTCAACAAACGTTTTCTTGATTTCTTTTTCCACTTGACACGCATCACCTGCACAAAAGCAAAAATAAATCTCGGACGTGACAAATATCCCCAATTTATTTTTTTTTTACATCCAGAGGGATGATGATGATGATGATGATGATGATGATGATGATGATGATGATGATGATGATGATGATGCATAAAGAACAGAGAAAAGTACCAGACTACAATTTTCTTTGTTGTTTCTTTGATCCCCAACTAAGGTGATCTCAAATTTTTGGGTAGGATTTTTTTATTTTCCCAAGACCGCCTTGTAAACAGCCAAGGGATCTTTAATGTGCACAGAGCAATATGATCTACACATGGAATCTTCTTTTCATCGTCCATCTTCAGTGGGACTTAATGTCGATCCATGGGGGGGGGGGTGGTTCACCAAAAAGAAACAAGAAAACTTTTCAACCTGCCGGGACTTGAACCCACAACCTTTTGGTCGACAGGTTGACAACTTGCCTCTGAACCATTGAACCCCGACCAAGACAGTGGTATCATTTACAATGGTCTACCTGTTAAAACTGTGAGAATCATAGTTCCTCCAGTGCAGATGTTGTGTCTTGAGAACTAATACTAAATCATAAAATTAAAAACAATAACAATTTGTATAGCCCCCCCCCCCCCCCCCCCCCGTATCTACCGTAGTGGCGCTTGAGTACATTCCAACATCATAGTATAGCCCATAATACATCACTGCAGAACGTTATTGAAACCGGGATAAGCTCTGGCTCTATGGGCCGGAACGGCCTTACTTGAAGGAACTTTACTACAGAACTTAACTACTACTTTGTTGACATTGCAACATTTTTTTTTTTTGTAACTTATAAGCATTAAGAGAAAATCGCAAGTTGAAAAAATGTGTAAAAGAAAGACTAGTAAAAGAAGTAGGACTTATAAAGGAGCAACCGCCCATGCAAAGGATGCCAGAAGCCTACTTCATCTTTTCATCTAATTGGCTGCCCGGTTTCCAAGCAATTTATTATCCCCCCCCCCCCCCCCCCAGTCGTTAGATGTGAGTTGTTACGGATTGCGTCTATCCACAGGTCATAGACAGCTGAGCTTACTTTACCCTTCGGAAATCTATCCCGTAGGTTACTGTGCAAGTGCTGGGAGGCAAACCTGGACGCCCGCGCCCCTCCATGGCCGTCAAACACACAGTAGAGGGACAAGTTGCAGCTGAAAGCACACATAAAAAAAATTTTAAAACACTGTGGAATAATAAAACATACTATATGTAGGTTTCTATTTAATTGTGTGTGTGTGTGTGTGTGTGTGTATGTGAGTGTGTGTGTGTGTGTGTGTGTGTATGTGTGTGTGTGCATGTGTGTGTGTGTGTATGTGTGTGTGTGTGTATACCAGTCTGAAGTCTGTAAGAAGAAACCACAACACAATATATCGTTGGCCCTATAACGAATCCGCACAAGTCACAAATTTAAAAAAAAAATTTTATTGTCTTAAATTGATCAACACCGTCCAATACATATTGTGACAAAAAATCAGAATTAAAAACCGATAGGAAATTAATTGAAATGAAGTGAGACGAATCCGCACAACTCCAAAACTCTACAATGAAATTGCACAAGTCCACTCAGTGCTTCACTTCGACATCTGGACTTTGATTTTGTTGATTAAAGGAAGTGTGTGTGGACACATTGGTTATAACAAAAGATGACACGGTCGAGGGAGCCACTACAGTCCCAGTGGCTGAACACTTAAAAGTTGTCTAGACAGATCAGAACGTGATAATCACCACGTCTATTCAGATATCAGACACGGCCACATCGAAGAGTACAATGAACAAAACATTAAAACTCGAAACTAGAGATAAGTCGACAGACCATCTTGCCATTATTATGTCAGCAAAGGAAGTATTTATGAAAAAAGATGACAAGGAGGGTCTATACATTCATTATTGGCGACTAAAATCAGGGGGCGGCTACTGGGAGAGTCTGTGGACGCTATGGTCAGAACAAAACAAAGATGATACGGTCGTGTGAACAACCACAATCACGGTGAAAAATTAGAATCCGTCTAGACAATCAAAACGTGTTGACCACCACACCTATTCGGACATCAGACACCGCCACCGCCACATCAAAGAGCACAGGGAACAGGTGCGCCGACAGACAATATTGCTATACAGTGCCACTATTTCATCAACAGAAAAGAAATGATTATGACAATATATGACAAGGGTGGGTCCATATCATTGTACATTCCAAAGACGCTCCTTATTGGCAATTAAAATTAGGGTGAGCTGTCAATCAAAAGAATAATAAGGTGTAGGATAGACTAGCAGAGCCTCCACAACACGACCCAATGCCTACCTTACCAAACTATCTAGCAGAGCCTTCACAACACGACCCAACGCCTACCTTACCAAACTATCTAGCAGAGCCTTCACAACACAACCCAACGCCTACCTTACCAAACTATTCTAGCAGAGCCTCCACAACACAACAACCCAACGCCTACCTTACCAAACTATCTAGCAGAGCCTTCACAACACAACCCAACGCCTACCTTACCAAACTATCTAGCAGAGCCTTCACAACACGACCCAACGCCTACCTTACAAACTATCTAGAGAGCCCAAACACGACCCAACACTTTATCTACAATGCCGGAATCAGCATTGCCTTCTCATTTCAAAGAACCTGCATACTCTTGTGCAGAGGAAGAAAACATTGTTTTTAAAGTTGCAGTACCATCGGATCCTTTGAAATGGAAGAATAATTCTTGCAAAAGGAAGAGAGTTGGGTCAAGAATATGAAAGAGAAAAGGGAGGCATGTCACCATGCAAAATGATAGGGGAGCCTTGTAACTGCAATGGCAAGACTCGATCATGCTCTCTGTTAACAGATGAACAACAGCTGAGCATTTTTAACTATGTTTGGTCGTGGCTTCATGGAACGAGAAGAGGAACTTTGTGTACGGGCTCATGGACAAAGTTGATGTTCAACGTAGACGAGTTTTAACACACAATAACATTCGAATTCACACTCTGCAGTATTCTCTAAAGAGGGAAGGAAAGACGTTCTCTGTCTGTCGAAAACTCTTCCTGAACGCGACAGGCTTGACCTACCACTTCATTCATAGTCTTTTAAAGTTGACCAAAGTAAAGTCAACACTGAAGAAGAGGATGTAGAACATCCATTGAACATTTCTCGACAGTCGTCTCACCCTCATCATTCCCAATATGACAGGTCCAAACCAGCCCATGAGCTCCTTTTTCAGTTTCTTGACCAACTGCCTTAGCTTCCTAGCCATTATTCCAGGAAAGATTCCTCCAAAACTATATTTGGAAAACATTTCAGATCATTCGTTGATGTACACGAGGTGTTCCTTAGATACTGTGAGGATAGGGGTGTTGCACCGTTAAAGATTCAAGCCTTCACAAACATTTTCAAATCAACAAATATCTCATTGTTTATACCTAAGAAAGACAGGCGTGATGTTTGAGCTTCATACGAAGCAGGAAATGTAAGTGAATCCGAATGGAAAGCTCATATTTCATTTAGAGATGCTTCATTTGCAGAAAAAGAAACAGATAAACAAAGAACTATTCAATGCAAATCTACTGGGGACTTCGCTGCCATCTGTTTTGATGTCGAATCAGTGTTGCTTGCACCCAATGTCAATGCTTCCGCGATGTACTTCAAAACAAAATTAACAGTGCATAATTTCACCTTCTATAATTTGGCAACGGAAAAGTAGATTACTATGTTTGGCATGAGTGCGAAGGTGGTGTTACTGCGCAAGAGTTTGCATCGTGTATTTTCCATTATCTCGAGAACATCGGACTTCATAAAGAGATTGTGCTTTTTAGTGATGGATGCACTTATCAAAATCAACGTGTATCTATCAAATGCTCTCCAGGATTATGCAAACCGAACAGGGACAATGATCCATCACAAATACTTTGTTTGTGGACACACCCACATGGAGGTCGACAATAGCCACAGCTTGATTGAAAGAGCACTTAAAGGTAGGACTATTAATGTTCCTCATGACTATGTAGAGTACATGAAGTGTGCCCGAGAAAAACCAGAGCCTTTCCGAGTACACCATATATCATTTGAGTTCTTCAAGGACTTCAGTAAAATGGGTCCATACACCACCATCAGGCCTGGCAAGAAAGCTGGGGATCTGTGTGTCACAGACGTTCATTCCTACAAATATGAACCTTGCACAATATCTTTCATGCCCATTCAATTTAAACTCCAATTTACAGATGAATACGCGGACATTCCTCTACCAAGGAAATTTGAGAAAGATGCCGGCTCAAAAGCCACCCAGTCTCCACAAAGAGCAATTAAAAATAAAGTCCTCCAAATACAAACACTTGCAGGAGCTCAAGATGGTAAGTGGAAAAGACTATCACAGTTTCTACGACAACCTCCCCCATTCATGAAACAATATGTTTTAAATCCTTTAATCAAAAACACATTAAACATTTGCATGCTTTTAAATGATAGAGCTTCTTTCAAATTATTATGTATGTGTATCAGAATTATCCTTGTTTCACTTGCTTATTTATGTATTATTTTATGCATTGTTGAGCTTATCATTTAATGTGAATAAACCAAATAACATGTAGAAAAAACTGAAATTTACATTATCTGTCGTATATCTATCGTACAATTTCCTTTAAAAGTTCTTCCCAAAGTTGCACAAGTGTGAAAACTAGGCAGCAGCAGCGGTGAGACCCTATGATGAAAGGGCACACGTGTCAATTTGTATCTTGTGCATTTTCATGATAGGGCCGAGTTCGCACAAGTCCACTGGAAATATCAAATTTCTAAATTATATAAAAACAAACTGAGAAGTAAACTTAAAAACTTTGCAGTCAAGTAAAGGATACCTTTGTACATGAAAATAGAGAGGTAGGCAACCATTTAACTCGACAGGATTCATTTGAAATAGTTTTTTTGTCTCTCTGTAAAATTTGTGTGATGTGACTTGTGCACTTCGTCATAGGGTCAACGATATACTACTTGTACACTTATCATCATTATTCCTTTACGCCTCTAAGAGATAATTTAATAGCAACAAACAAGAACATGTAGGAACAAAGACAAGACAAATACAGAGGAATAGACCTGAAAAAGTTGGGGGCGTCAATAGAATCAAACCCGTGATCTGTGTGTCAGCACCCATCACCTCATCATTAAAAGAGAGTGCATTACTAAGCAAGCTTACTAAGCTCCTTAAGAGGGTGTGCTCAATAGAGTTTGGGGGTGTGCTCAATAGAGTTTTGTGTGCTCAATAGAGTTTAGGGGTGTGCTCAATAGAGTTTGGGGGTGTGTTCAATAGAGTTTGGGAGTGTGTTCAATAGAGTTTGGGGGTGTGTTCAATAGAGTTTGGGGGTGTGTTCAATAGAGTTCGGGGTGTGTTCAATAGTTTGGGGGTGTGCTCAATAGAGTTTGGGGCGTGTGTTCAATAAAGTTTGGGGTGTGCTCAATAGAGTTTGGGGGTGTATTCAATAGAGTTTGGTAAGACAAGACAACTCACCACTGGATTCTATTTAGGACCCCCTGTTAAGGACAGTTTTAATAGTTCCCCACTTAAGGTCAACTCTTAATTATATGCTGTCCTACCCTATTCACCTTTGCCACCGCATTCTTCACTTCACACACAATTTAAGTTTTTTGTCTTTTACCTCACATTAGTTGTAGAGCATGTGGACTAGTGGTTAGGTTGCTGGACAGGGATCATAACATCCTGGCGTCCAATCCTAGCAATGCTAAGGTCTGATGTTGTGTTCCTTGAAAAGATGCTTAAAAAGACATATTTTCCCCACTTGACCCAGGTGCAAATGGGCACCCAGCATTAGCTTGGGAGTAAAAACCTGCATCATGTCCTTGAGGTGATTATAATCAATTGTTCCACTTCATACTATAGAAACCGGGATAAACTCCCGCTCTATGAGCAGTAATGGCCTTGAAGGAAAAATTTTTTATTTCAAGTAACACTGTGTAGATCAGCACAACTCCAAACATCTGAAGAAACCAAGTGGAGAAGAGAAGACCCTTACAGTAACATCATGAAAGTTATCCATCTTCCACCAAGGTTCTTATCAATGTTAGCCTTGACTACTACTCACATGGAGGGATGGACATTCTGTAGGAGCGGAAGGAAGTTGTTGATGATAACATGAGCATCCTGCATTTCTTTTCTCGCTCTCCTTGACGATCTGCCACGAAGCCTTTCATTTTGAAGATGTTATCTGGTAAAGACGAATATAAGCAAGATGAGTAACATTAATTTTTTGTAAATCATTATCAACAGCACTTGCATTTAATTTGTCTTGCGATTGAACAATATCTATGTCGTTATTATTGTCCATATTACCACCTTACAAATATTATCATCATAGTTATTATCACCATCATGCCTATTTTCCCATCCTGAGCTTCTTGACCCTTGGGACAGTGGCAGAAAAACCTCTGGTACCGAAAGAGCTTTAAAATGAAAACACTGTAAACACTGTAAAACTCTACTACAAGGATGCTTTTATAGGATCTGCCCTTCCGCTCCTTATTGCAAAACCACCATTCACAGCGCCACCTACCTACTCTCGTCTCTGGCCTCTTCGCTGAGTACCAATTGTATTTGCATCAGCATAATCTTACTCTTGAGTGGTAGCCATGGACTTTTACCCATGAAGTCACTTGCCCTGACATCATTCTTATTTGTTCTGTAAAGAAAATTACTTCAAGTCTTAATATTTGTGTTATTGACTCGATAAAATGTCCATATAAAAACTATTGCCAGTTGAGATGGACAATAAAATATTGATTACTGAAGTAGTAGCAAAATCCCATAATCCTCCTCAAGGTATAACCATGAACTTGTTCAGAGCCTGCATTTTTATGGCAGAAAAACACATTATACCCTGAACATGTCAATCCATTCTTAAAATACATTAAAAAATTACCAGTTCCATCTGAAAATAAAGATGCTCTATTCATCTCAAAATACATTGAAAAATTACCAATTCTATTCATCTAAAATATGTGAAAAAGTACCAGTTCTATCCATCTCAAAATACATCATAGAAAAATTATTTCTACTTAAAAAAGTTACCAGTTGTATTATTTTAAGAACACATAGAAAAATTACTAAATTCATTTAAAAACACATCTAAGATCTATTTCATTTAATCAAAGACAAATGAACAAAGAAGATGCAATTGCCATTCAGTTGATGGAGATAAAATTGGTTTTCTATCTTATTCTTTCCTGAGAACCAAATCCCTTCCACAGATTTTCTTTTCTCTCCTCCTCAAGAGCAGTTTCCATGAACTTGAAAGATCAAACACTTGCCTGAGACATGTCAATCCATTCTTAAAAAAACATTTATTTTTGATCAAAATTTTGCAAAGAAAAACACATTATGAACATAATATCTAAAAATTAAAAATTGCCACTCTATTCATCTGAAAATACATTGAAAAATTACCAGGCAGAATCATCTAAAATATAATTCTATTCAAAAGTTTCAGTTCATTAAGTACCATCAAAATACAAAGAAAAAATTATCAGTTCTATTCATTAAAAGGAAACCTAAAGAAAAATTACCAGTTATTATTTTAAGAACACATAGAAAAATTACTAAAATTCATTTAAAAACACATCTAAGATCTATTTCCACCATGAAAATTTCGAAACCAGGGATTTAATAAAAGACAATTACCAAATGGTATTCATTTGAAAGAAAGACCAAGAAATCCACATTGCATACTCTTGTTTTGTCTCTTTCCGCGACTTCAAGGATATTTTTTGTCCAGCTTGATGACATGTCTGTTCCATCTTCCACAGATCCGGTTTCAGTTCCGCAAAGCCGTTTTTGTTTGCTCCCTCAGCCTTCTCACTCGATTACATTCAGTAGACTAGAGAGCCCACAGTATTGTCATTTTTAAAAGATGATCATGTTTTTGATAAATCAATTGCAGTTGCGTATTATTTAAGGAACAAATTTGGATATGTAATGGATATTTGGATTACCTTTGGTGGGATGTACATTGTTCCTAAAAATTTTTTTAAAAATTTTTTTTGAATTGTGTGTGTAAAAAATTACATTTAAAAAAAGAAAGAGAAACATCAAATTTTTGGTAAAAGGTAAACATTATGGTATTTCAACATTATTCTAAATAGTTCAAAGCCCATCTCCCAAGACTTGAGAACATGATAGTATCAGGCCAGAATCAATCAAGCTTTGCATTTCATCAATCAGACCAGTGAGTTTCAGTTACAAAGAGACATCAAAATCAAAGATAATTTTTTCACGATTCTTGTTGCTGGATTAAAGAGTGAAATTTAATTTTACTCTAGTTAATTCTGTTCAATACTCTCAATCAATCTTGAACAAAAATAGTAGCATCATAGGTCTAATAATATAAACACATAGAAGAATCTAAGCCTAAAAAATGAACAAATCCTCATTCATTACCATACTAAGAACTGTATTTTTTGTATTGTATGCTTACTTTGTCCACTAACAGATCCGGTAGGTCCCCAAACAAATCCATGATGCACTGAAATAAGTATACTGCAACTGCAGAATTTTACACAGAAGCTGTCGATGTTTTCCACTAACTCTATCCTAGTTTGAGTAAACGTTCTAGTTTGTTCCAGTTCCAGACCTTTAGCAGTCAGATCTGCACCTAAGTGTTTTTATCAACAGCTGCAAACTGTTTTCACACATATCTTCTCCCATCGTTATTTGCAATGTTAGTACTAGATCTATAATCTTATTTAGATCTGGATCTGTGTTCAATATTCTTCGATAAAAGATTTAGAACTAGAGTTCTGGCTAGATTCTAGATTCTAGCTGTTGCCGGCTAGGCTGGAACATAACTTTTCTCTGCAGTTGTCACTTTGTCGCTCGGCCTCCGCTTCGCATTTAACACCTTATCCTGATCATCACTTATTGAAGAGCGCCATTCGTCATCGTGATGTGAATGTTTTTGTGTCGGCTGAATATCTTTAGTGAATTTAATTTTTAAGTCACATCAAAGTTACCGCTTCTTCATTCAAAGTCTGCCCACAGACCCAGAGCTTATACTGAGAAACACGAAAGACGAAGACGGAAAAATCTTCATTTTTTTTCCCTACAAATGTGTGCACACATCTAGATCTAGATTCTAGATCTAGATTTCTAGATCTACAAAAAGAAGTAAAAACCAAGAGAATGTTGGGATTTCGAACCTAAAAACATTTATTTCTAATTCAAGACACCAAATCTAGAACTGAATTATTAAATAATCAGAGACACCATTTTCTGACCTGCAACCAGAAATCAACCACAACATTTGCTGATGCAGATGAAGAATATCCTGAAATTAATCATGTTAATATCAATGGACAAGTTCTAGTTCAATTTTCAGTCCAAGCAATTTTTTTATGGCCCTCCTGCCTCGACCCAGCAGCGAAATGGGCAGCTAGATCTTTTCAGACTCGGCAGAGTAAAGATGACGTGGAAAGCAATGGCAAACTACCACGTAAATGCCGTATGTCAAGAAACATTGGGACTTTACTCCTGCTTACCCTACGCCTACCTCTGGAGTATGGAGTTTACTTTACATTACTTACTACTTAGATGTTTGTTGTTTTTTTGTCGTATTTTAGTTCATTTTTTCCGGACTACAATGTAAGCAACCAAGGAATCTTTAACGAGCATAGACAAAGTGATGTACATGGTCTCCGATGGGACTATGTGTCAATCCACCCACCTGGACTAGGTGGGAGGGGGCGGGGGGATGTGGTTTACCTCAGGTGGGGGTGTGGGGGGGCTCGAGAAAATATTAAAACCTATCGGACACAAACCACGACCTTTTCATTGAGAGCCCGACATTGCCTCTATACTGTGGGTATCCGAGACACGGAGAGAAAATTTTCCATGTCCACCATATATGCGCTGATCTCAGTGTGAATTTACAGGGAAACAACAAGATAAAAGATGGGTGAAATGCTTAAAGGAAAGACGCACAACCTACTACCACCATTCCAACAAATCAGAGACAGAGAGAGAGAGAGAGAGAGAGAGAGGGAGGAGAGACAGAGAGAGACAGAGAGAGAGGGAGAGAGAGACGCACAGATAGAGAGAGAGCGAGAGAGACAGGGGAGGGAGAGAGAGAGAGAGAAAGAGAGAGAGAGAGAGACACACAGACAGAGGTAAAGAGACAGGCAGACAGATAGACAGACAGACATGCAAGCAGAGACAGACAGACAGGGAGAGAGAGAGAGAGAGAGAGAGGGGGGGGGGCAGACAGACACAGAGACAGAGAAAGACAGAACCAGAGAGAGAGAGAGAGAGAGATAAGAGAGAGAAGAGAGAGATAAAGAGACAGACAGACATGCAAGCAGAGACAGATAGATAGACAGAGACGGACTAACAGACACATACATACAAAGAAAAACGAGAGAGAACGAGAGAGAGAGAGAGAGAGAGAGAGAGAGAGAGAACCAGAGAGAGACAGACAGACAGACAGACAGACATACAGACACAGGAAGACAAATAGATAGATAGACAGAGGCAGACTGAGAGACACACACACAAAGAGAACGATAGACAGAGAGAAAGCCAGAAAGACAGAACCAGAGAGAGAGAGAGAGAGAGAGACAGAGAGAGAGACAGAGAGACAGAGAGACAGAGAGAGAGAGACAGAGAAACAGAGAGAGAGAGAGAGAGAGAGAGAGACAGACAGACAGACAGAGACAGACAAACAGACAGACATGCAAGCAGACAGAGACAGATATACAGACAGACAGACACACAGATACAGGCAAACACACAGACAGATAGACAGAGACAGACGGACAGACATACACACAAAGAGAACGATAGACAGAGACAGAACCAGAGAGAGAGAGAGAGAGGGGGGGGAGAGAAAGAAAGAGAGAGAAGAGACAGAGAGAGAGAGAGAGAGAGAGAGAGAGAGACCGACAGACAGACAGAAATGATCTTGCTTTCTTCGATATTTTTTAAAATTAACTTTTGGTTGAAAGGAAATATAAAGAGAGCCGATTCTATTTAATTTGTATGATAATAATCGTTTCATTTTACTTATTTTATAAATAACTCATATATATATATATATGTATATATTGCAAATACTTATTAAAGATAAATATATCAAAGTGGCTGTTTGAGAGTGGGTCTAGTTGCAGTTTGATTTAGCATTGTTCTTGTGTTGTTAATAATATTGTTGTCAAGATGTTTGTTTGCATCACATTGTTCTTGTGTTGTTAATAATATTGATGTTTGTTTGCATCACATTTTCATTTGTAATTGTATGAGCAATTTCCTTCCTTGCTCTCTATCAAGAAGTTTTGGGAATTTCAACTTCATGGCGGACGTGGTCTAGTGGTTAAGTTCCCGGACTAGGGATACCATTTTTGCCAAAAATGGGACAAATCTAGTCTATCATACTACTGTTCATTCCGTCACAATATCATTAAAGAAGCTCAGTATCGATTCTTTGAATTTATACGAATTTCTTAGAAGCAATTTCCTTCCTTGCTCTCTACACTGGCCTATCTTTCATCACACTTATTAGCATTATACGATAAAAAACCAGAACTATTACCTAAGGTACGTCAAACTTGTACTAATTTTGATCGTCACAATATACACTATTCACTAAAAGACTCTTGTGAGTTCTTTTATGAATATGGCCTTAGATCGTTCGGGAAGTATCGGACATATTACATGCACTTGTAACACTAACAGTGTCAATAAGAAATAGTTGAGAGATTCTCAAGGTTTTACGATGTTTCAAAGTATTATCCTACCCTTTTCTTAGGTTTACAGACAACTCCTCTTATGAAAGGCCTGCTTCTAGAAAATTATGTTGCTGCAAGCAATTTCATTTAAATGTAAGTGCATACAACAACAGTTTGGTCTTTGCATCTCTGGGAGCAAATGAAGACATTTTACCACCCGGCATATACACCTTTCGAATTAATGGTGAGGTTCACCACCGTATAGGTAATTTAATGCCAGAAGATGGTGATAAACCCAAGTTTGCAAAAATTTACATACATGATCCACAAAATGAACTGGAGAAACATGCACAGTGGAATACTCATTTAGATTCAAATAGATCTCTAGCATTGTTTATCCGTTTTGTAAACGGGTTGCTGCACTAGTAAAAACAAGAATTATTAATAAAAAAAACAAAAATCTGATCCAAGGAAATTTAAATATCGTATCAAATAAGGCGTGTGCCAAGTTTGACAGAAATTTGTGAAAAATGTAGAAGCCTATCGATATTGAACTTGGTAAAATTTTGGGGCAAAACCAAAGATAATCAGCGTTTCCATGGGAACTGAAAGCATCAGAAAACGACATATTTCAACTCAGCACACCATGTCCATTACACCTATACATAAGTTAAGTTGATAGGAACAAACGGGAAAATGTTCACTCCTGGGCGCAACCCCCCCCCTCGAGTGAAGTTCTATTATATTAATATTATATTGAATGTCATTGTTATGATGATCCTCTGTTCTCCAACTCTAAGACTCAGTAAGACAGAGAGACATAGAAATAATCTTTTTAATATTTTAATCTCTCCTTATCTGCGAAAACCCCGGTTTTAGAGGACCAATACACAGTTATATTTTTTTCTTCTAATTAATAAATTGATATTGATAATAATGTAGTCTCCCAAATGTGACAGGCAACTTTTTGTAGAATTGATGGTATCCTGACTGAGACTCAGAGAGTTCCAGACACGTGTGGCGGATGGTAAAAAAGGAGTACAGACAGACGCCGACTTTAGATTTCGGAATTATCATGTTTTTTGTCATTTGTAGCCTCTTGTATCTCTGATTGTGGTTTATCGGATGGGGCAGAGATTGTTCATGAAAGAAGCAGCAGCAACAGCGGTGGTCTAGTACTAGCGGTTATGTTAGTTAAGCTGCCAGACTTAGACGTGTGAGGTTTTAAGTTCAAACCCCCAAATCCTACAAATTCTAGCACGGTTATAGTTAATGCTAGGACCAAGGTTGTGTTCCTTGGGAAGACACGTAATAAGCATTTTCCCATTCAACTCAGTGAAAATGGGTACCATCTATAGCTGAGGAGTACAACCTACGACAGATTACCATCGTGTCCAGAAGGCAATGACATAACACATTATCCCCTGTTCAGATTCAAGCTACAGAAATCAGGATACAATCCGTTTCTACAGGCCATAATGGCCCTTAAAGGTTTAGGGTTTCTTTTACTTGACAAAAGAAGTACCTCATGAAACTTGGATTTAAGACAGGAGTCTGTCTCTGGCTGTAATATTGAAACAGTACACATACCTTCCCTAGAAAAGTATATGTACAGTACAAAAATGTCCTTGGTGGGGTGGGCCGAGGGGTTAGACTGCCAGACTGGGGATCATGAGGTCTCAGGTTCGAATCCTAGAGCAATGTAAGTAAGGTCCAATGGGTTCCTTGGGAAAGACACGTAACACGCATTTTCCCTATTCCACACAGGTGCAAATGGCTACTACAAGCTCTAACATGGGAGTAAAAACCTGCGTCAGACCAGTGTCCTGGCAAGGAGGTGATTACTACTTATATTACCTCCTGTTCCGCATCATGCTATTGAAAACCGGGACATGCTCCGGCTCTATGGGCCATAACAGCCTTGAAAAAACTTTTACAAATGAAAAGAAATTCCAAAACGGGCCATGGTAAACATACACATGTAACTAAAACAATTTAAATAAAACCAGAGAAAAGAGGGAAACGATATCTAGTCTTTATTGAGACACACTAGCATGATTTTCAACATCAATTTCGTCTTATTATTATATTTACAACAACCGACTTGTGAAATAACACTGAGAGAATGGACACATTTAATATGAAAATGATTTAGATAAGGGATTGTGATGTGACGTCCGCTTTGTGATGCCTCAAATGATTTAACAAATGCAAGTCAAATCTCAAATAACAAAGAATAAAACCCAAAACAATTTGACAGTAAAAGTCGCAAACCATAAGTCCAATTTTGGATGTTGCGCTTCTTAATCTATTTCAACAGACATACGCAATAGGGATACAGATTGCGCATAATATGGTTATTCTAGAGGGTTTCTATTGGTTCTTGTGCCACGGAATCCTAACCAGATGAAGAATAGGGGCTTCCTAATGTTAAAAAGCGGGAATAAAAGGTGTAGGTAATTTTAGACTTGCACGGTTCTCGACTTTCACCGTCTAATTGTTGATTTCCTTTCTACGTTCAATTCACTTTTGATCCCCAATTTCTATGTTCCAGCCATGATCGTGAGTGACCTAGGTAGTGTTTAGTTTCCAAAGCCTTCATTTATGAGATTTTTATTGCGTCTCCTCATTGGTCTAGACTATGACTCTTGACCTCATGATGATTCAGTTGTTCCCATTAGCTAGAAATTCCAAACTGAACGCTACCCTTAAGGTTCCAGGGGATGTGATGATCAACTTATTTCATTATCAAGACTATGACGATACATTGCAGTAATGATAATAAAAAAACAAGCAGGGCTTGTACTCTGAAGAAGGAGGGAGAAAAAAAATAATTTTTATAGCTCAGATGAATTGCATTTATACTTTGCAGCAGTGCTTCTCAAACTGTCTGGTGTGGCAGACACTAGGCAGTTTTTGTTTCCATGTGCCATGCAGTTGGCGAGCAAAACAAGCCAATCCAGCCGGGGGTTCAGGGGCGCCGCCACTCATACTGTCATAGTAAAAAATCGGCCAGATCTTTTAATTTCCACATTCCGGCAGCCAATTGCACTTTGAGTAGCACTGCTTTACGTTACAGCATGATATCTTCAAACAAAAGGCAACCAAAAATATCCCCAAAGATTTCTAGATAATGTGCTTTAACTTAATGTCAGCACAGGATAGCCTGGAGAAAGACCCATTTCGGGGCATCATAATCCATACACTGGAAAGGTAAAATGGGAACTGATAAAGAAAGAAAGAAAGAAAGCATTTAAACCAGATTCTCTTCCCCCTTGTAATTAGTGTTTTAAAGTTAAAGTCATAGCTTTCCCACCAATAACAAGCCAAAGAAAAGGAAACAAAACACCTTAGAACCACCATATTCAGACAGAAACTTGACAACCAAATTGAGTAAAACTGATAGACAATGTATGTACTAGTGGTTCGCCAAATAACAACTCTTTTTCTTCTTCTTTCAAATAATTATTGAAAGAGAGAGAGAGAGAGACAGAGACAGAGACAGAGACAGACAGACAGACAGACAGACAGACAGACAGAGACAGAGAGAGAGACAGAGACACAGAGAGAGAGAGAGAGAGAGACAGACTGACACAGAGACATATAGACAGAAAAATACACAGTACTTCATTCAAATGTGTCACATCTACCATAAGCGATAATCAAAGGGTAAAGGAAAATAGTAAAGCAAGATGGATGATTTATAAAAAAAAAACAAAAAAAAACAATAGCAGAAGAACCTACCAATAGCCTAGAAAGACAAGATACAGACCAGCAGGCAGAAAGAGAACAGAAAGTGAGTGATAGAGACAGTGAAAGAGACAGAGATAGAGACAGTGAAAGAGATAGAGACGGAAACAGTGAAAGAGACCTTTTTCATTAATATCAATGTGTCTCTAACAAAGAGTAAACACCAAAAGAGAATGAAACTACTTAATGGTAAGCACCTTTCTTTGATTTTGATATGTGAAATGTTATTTTTATTTTGATAATAATTAATTATCAATCTTCACAATCACTGTTTCGAGGCAAGAAACAGAATTACTAATATTAAATTGCTATGACATAAAATTGATGGAAATTTCTTCATCCGCAAATCAGATCTTCACCTCTTTGTAATTTGTATTGAAAAGGTGAATAAAACACGCAAACACTGTTTCTTATGTCGTATATTTGGAAAAAAGAAGAGTTAACCCCTCTTGCCTTCCAAATTTGGGCGTGTCAAGAGATAAGGGTGAAGTGGACTACAAACTTTATGGCTGCAAGGGGAAAACTTTTCTTTATTCATAGCAATGAAAAATTTTTCTTGAACAAAAGAAAATGTTTAAAATGAAAATATTAGCAATCGCTATGAATTTTCAGAAACAAAAAGTGCCAACACGTGACCATAAAATCCACCCTCAGAGCAAACTGTTAAGCCATATTTCCATGTATGCGTTGAACGAAGGCAAACACGAGTAAAATAAAATCACTCATGAATATTTTCCAGCATTCAATTATTTCATGCAAGCATCTCATAAAGTATGCCAAACGGACGAGTTAAATTTTGGATCCTTGCGAATTGCGTATGTGATCGATTCAACCCAACAAAGAAGAAGGATGACGAAAGATTGGCAAAATGTCGTAGCAAGATTAATTCTTCAAATAATCCTCCATCAACAAAACGATGTTTAAATTCCCATTTCTGGGCAAATTCTTTCTCAATTTTGAGTTGCTGAATTAAAATTTACAATCAGATACGACATCCAACAACGCAATTCCATCAAAGTCCACTAAAACAAAAAAATCTCCCTGAGGGAAGGGTCTACGTCATCATTTCTACTATTATCTCAAACCGACATCGTAAGGCAAACTCAAAACTCACACATGGAAAAACCCACAAAGCTGCCTTTGACGGTTAGTGTATGCAATAAGTCAACAGACACGTGGAAATACGCCTTCATCCTGGAAAAACTAACTGCTTTATAATGGATATACTGTGAATCGGGATTTTTTACTCATCAAGAATTAAAATCTCATGAAGGGAGGGGGGGGGATAGTAGTAACTGATTGGCTCCTCTTCCTCTTTGCAATGCAATTCAACAAAATTTCCATCTTTCTCCTCACATGTGGCACCAGTAGGACACAAGAGTCTATTTTTCATGATTAAATCATCGAGTTAACGTTTTCTAACGATAATGTTGTAGAATGACGACATTGAAGGAGAGCTTGATCTGACATGTGCCGACGACTCTTGGGGTGATTGAGTGCATTTCCTGGATACCTAACTCGTGCTTGTCTTTGACATAGATCCCGTCATCCAAAGGCCGACATAAATCCACACACCCATCAGCAAAACTGTGAGAGATAGAAGAAGTATAGACAACTTTTAGTATATCACTTATATATATTATATTTTTGAATTTATCGTAGTTCAAAGCTTCAATCGATTAAATGTACATTATGATAAATCAATTATACAACATTTTTAATCTACCCATTGATGCTAACCTGCAGTCAATTGAACCTGAACAAAGAAAAATTCAAACGTCTGTTCCTAGATATTAAATTTCCGCATGGGTGAAACAAATGGGAGAAAGCTTTCTTTAGTTGACAAATTCAAATCTAATCAACGATTTAGTCATGTAGATAAATTAATTCTCCTAGCGTTTTTTTACTATGCCCACGTCCACTCTTAATATATTCTGTACTCCTAATAATTTTCAGAATTCATGGAGGTCTGGTCTAAAAGCCTAGCATGATGATTTTAAATGATGAATCTTATTTCCAGGGTATGCTAAGTTTATAAAAAAAAGAATCATGGGGCAAGCAATCACAATACATGCGTGACTTCAGTAGAAACAAGTATCATACTGATATTTCAAATAAGTATAATAAATGTGAAGCTCATTCAAAGGCTGTTACGGGCGCAAAGAGACAGGGCTTATTTTTGTTTCTAAAGGGTGAAGTGAATACATCGATTCCTGAACAGTCTCTTGCTGAAGTTCTCAGCTCGAAAGAGAATCTGAAGTTACGATGAAATGTAAACTAGTGAACGTTGAGGCAAATGGAAAGGCAATTTGGCAACAAATTGTTGAGAGACAGGACAATCGAT